>VCRD01006194.1:2599-25874 GCA_006783055.1 Trinorchestia longiramus
GATCCCGAACCAGATCATTAAGCTCACCTTGTGAAAAGGGCTGCGGACCATACTCCTCTTCTGTATCTCCTCCCTCGTCTGTAGTGCTGGCCTCGTCGTCGCTGTCAGGAAGCTCTCTGAACGCTGGTACAGGAATTTCTTCGCAGTGAGCAACTGGACGGCGGGCAGATGGAAGGTCAGGGTACTGGAGGCTGTGCTGATTCTATCTATTATAATAGAACTAATAAAACAACTGTATTACTGAAGTTAATTATTCACGAATGTTCCATAAAACAAGAATCCGAAACTAATGCTCATTTTATTTATGGTTTCACTTGCATTATTATGAAGAAAAAGTGTTGAACGTGTATTAGGTTTTGTTCCATGCATTTCTATATTGGTGACAATAAACTGTTTACAGTCTTTGTTTTATTATATGATTCGAGTGAGCAACATAAAATGGGTTAATACGGATGAATCAATGCATATTTCGCGAAAAATTGAGGTGTTAGAGAAAATGGACAGCATACCTGAAATTAGCACCCGAAATATACGTTATAACAGCTCAAAAACTATCGCCACCGAAACAAGTGTTAGCCTGTGTATTCAGTAAATAATTTAGGCCATATAGAGCAACCACTCACTTAAAATTTGCTTCTAAATTCTATATTTACGATTTAAACTGAATAAATTGAAAACTGACGTTGGATATCCATTTTTTCACGGGAGATATTTTTATTGAATAAATTTTGTGTCTCCTAAAAGGTCATAGTTACAGCTTCAATGTGAAAGATTTTTCCATTCGGCCTAAGATAAAGAAATTACTGACTCTAAAATCATTGGTTGTATGGTAATTTGAAGTAGGAACTTAAAACTAAGCTAAGTTAGAACAAGAGGAAATATTTGATGCAAATAGCGGCCTAAGTTGAATTTTTTCAACAAAATCATGTACGTGAGTTTCGAATTAGAGATGAACAACTTGATTCGTTTGAATTCCGGTTGATAATAATAGTCATACACGAAACTTAGCATCATTTGTTAACGGCGTGGAAAATTCAAGTAAATTTTAGATTTCAAAGAAGAAATTAGGCTTCAGTATATTTGTGATTCGTATACCAAGAGTGTATACAACTAATTATCTATTTCTAGCATGATCATTTAGTAATAGTAATGGAATGATGCGATAGGAACGAACCTTTCAGCCCTTTCTTAGGTCGGTACCAAAGTACCTGGCCGTAAAATCATTTTATCCGCCAATAGTCATGCACAAAAAGACCAGCGCAGTAGAGTCTCGAGAACTCGCGTCGTTCTCATCGGAAGAGGATCCTTTCACCAGACAGCCATACTGATCTCCGTTTCGGGTTGAAATAACACGAATAAAAGTAGTCGATAAAAGAATCTCAAAAAAGTTATGCCGGGAGTTGAACGCCAAGTATCAGGCTGCAACGAAAGTTAAGCCAATTTTTGGAACGAAAGTTTTGTCCATTTTTTGGTTGAAATGAAAATTCAGCGAAAGCAAGATTTATTTTATCATTGGCACAGCCACCATTGTCACTAATGACTTCTTTACAACTTTCTATAAGTTTTTTATGCCTCTTTCATAAAATTCATTTGGTTTTGACTCAAAAAATAAACTGGCTTTATTTCAACCTTTTCTTTTGAAGTAAGCATTTGTCCCAACGGATGATTCTGTAGGCGTCTAAAGAGATTTTAATCTGTAGGAACAAGATCGAGAGAACATGGTGGGTAAATCAAAACTTTCCAAAAAAACTGTTCAATGAGATTCTTCGTCCCTCTTGAAGTGTGGTGTCTGGCATTCTCATGGTGCAGGATCACTTCTCTCTGTTTACCGACGAAGGTCGTTTTTCCTTTAGTTCTTTAGCGACCATGTGTACATATCTGCCGCCTTTCAAAGAAATTTTATAACCGACACAAGATCAAAGATTTGTAAGCAATCCACGATTATACGTCTCCGGTACATGTTGTAGTTTGGTTTAGACTTTAGAACTACAGAGTCGGCGATCCCCACAGTACAGTAAAGAGAAGTACGGTCATATGGGGGGTTGGCAATGACCACCCCAACAACGGTTATCAGGCGGTGACGTCATCCATGACGTAAATTGAGACCATGCGGTGATTGGTAAATTTTTGAAGGGGCGGGGCTTCGAATGCCGAGATGATAGAAAACACAAACGTGCATGGCTGGAGTAGAACCTTCAACCTTCTGATAACCGCAACTTTACTTCCAATTCTTTAACCACTCGGCCACGAGAGCTATCCCTTAGAGCAATGGTTCCCAAACTATCTTACCTGACGCCCTCTTTTTGCTTCCCGTAGACCCGCACGCCCCCAGTGCCTCTTTTTTTCATATGAAATGATTCTTACATTTATTTCTTAGCATTGTTCAGGAAAACATATTTGTTTGTATTACATTTTAAAAATGAAAGCCACTCAAACAATTAATACTACATTCAAGTAACTAAAAAGGAAACATTTGGTTCAAAGTGAGTGAAAAAAAAGGTTTGAACATTATCAAATTGGTAAAAATGAGTTGCAATTTTAAGAAAAAATAATTTGAAAACATGGCATATAATATTTGGAATGACTCATGAGACTAAGGCAAAATTTATGAACTAATTTAGTGAGATGGATGCTGCTGCTTCTTCCTCACAAGATCAGAAATTCTAGGATTGAAGGATGACAGCGCACAACGCAAGTCATTTTCTACATCAAGTCGGTTGCGCTGTTTTGTTTTCAGAACAACAAGAGCTGAAAATCCTGCTTCACAAAGATAAGTAGAAGAAAAGGGAAGAATCACCCGAAGTGCTTCTGCAGCCACCGTGGTCGAGTGGTCTGCGGCCCGTGTTCTGTATCGGGCCTCTGCATCATGTAGAAAGACTGCGGGTTCGAACCCGGCCATGGACACGAGTTATTTCTCTTGCACTCAACCCGCTAAGCACTCAACTCCCCTCCCATGAAGACGCCCATCAACCTCCCGGGATCGTCGCATGGATCTCACCATCACCCTTACTCTTAGAATGTTAACCTTAAGAATTTGAAAAACCAATGTACTAATGTCTACGTATTGTGTACTCGATTGGAAATAAAGATTGTTTGTTTGTTTGTTTTGTTTTACCTACTTTTGGGTACATGGGGAGATATTTCACCCAAAATTCTTCTAACTTCATTGTTTCAAAGTCCCTTTTCGCGCTGGAGTCACATTTCAAATCGATGGCTTCCTCTTGCAGTGATTCCAGTAACAACTCCACATCAGTGTTAAATAGATTCTGCATCAATGTCTAAAGAGAATTCTCCATTGAGACATCTGGAAACCAGTGCATAAATTCTTCAGAAAGGGAATGCAGATGTGATAAAACCTCTTTTGTCACATCATACTGCTCAATGTTTCTCTTCTCAGATAAGAGCTCATTCAGATGTGAGAACGATGAAAAGTTCCCAACTTGTACTTTTCGTTTCCAAAGATGAATTTTTTCGGTGAAAGCTCTGATCACATCAGAGTGTGCAATGATGTTTGTGTATCTTCCTTGTAACTTCAAATCGAGGTTGTTGATAGCCTCAAAAAAGTCCTCAAGGTATGCTAGTGAGAGCTGAAAGTCTTCCTCTCTGAATGCTTCATACAGTTTGTCTTGTTTCTGCTTTTGCAAGAAAATTTCCACTTCATCTTTGAGCTTGTAAAGACGACTCAGCATGTTTCCCTTGGAAAGCCAGCGGACTTCGTTATGAAACAGGAGAGTCTTGTAATCAGTGCCCAAATCTGAGCAAAGAGCTGCGAAAAACCTAGAATTCAAAGAGCTATTCTTTACAAAATTCACCACTTTTATTGCTAAATTCAGTGAACTGCGTAGATTACCAGGCAGAGTTTTGCTTGCTAATGATTGTCTGTGGATAACACAGTGAGTCCCAGTTACAGCAGGATTTTTTCTTTCACCAGCTTCACAAATCCAGAGCGAGATCCAATCATTGATGGGGCACCATCAGTACAAACACCGACTAATTTTTCCCATGAAAGACCGTGCTCTTGGAAGAACTCATCAACCTTTGAAAAAACATCGATGACCTTTCCTATTGTCTCCAGTGCTGCTGAGAAAAGAATTTCTTTTTTCTCAGTTCCTTCATTCACTAATCGAGAATAAACAAGCAGCTGACAGAGGTGAGATCACACTTTCGATCACAACGAGTATTTCACACAATCAACAAGACATTCCATTCTGCATCGTTCTACCCTTGCAAATCGTCAAGGTTACAATGTCACTCATACACGTATGTGATCCAGAATTGAAGAGTGAAATAAATCCCTACCGTGGACAAGGGGAATATGTGCTCAGGTTGACGGGATGGAGTATTGGGAGTTTGTGACGAGTCCTTCAGTGGCGTCAGTGTGGTTGGTATCATTGACTTGTCCAAAACGTGTAAAGAGAACTAGCTTAATGGAAAACGGGTTGGAGTGACTTCTATAATTATACTTTGCATGTATGTAATGACAGATATTTGTTCTTTGAATGATTTTATTATTCTAATTAAACAAATAATTTCGAGCAGATGACTTCACGCCCCCCTTGTATCCTCCTCGCGCCCCCCCCTAGGGGGGCGCGCCCCCTAGTTTGGGAACCACTGCTTTAGAACGACGTTTAAATTATGTTAACACTAGCACAACGAAGTGGGCCTGGGAGGTACAGTGTCAAAATTAACAAGCCCATCTAATATTGTATTCATGAACCTCACCTAATAATAACATTAATAGAACAAGTACATATGACTTTTCTGTTACGTAGTTTGAAAGAACATAATAGAAAAATGACAGAATTCAACTTGTTGGACTGGAACTCCTTTCTGTGTTACTCGATCTAGAAAATTATAACTTCTCTGTAATATGAAAATTATAATTTTTTCGTCTTAATTTATCGTATTCTCATAGCGAATATCAAGACTGATGAAGTTATTTTTGCATCTTCTATTATGTATGAACTGAGTGCACTCTGAGCTTCCCAGAGTATTTTATTCAATAGTATCTATCATTGTGAGCATGAAAATGGAATTTCAATGGTAGAAGCGGAGCTACAATCAAAGTAAAGAGAAAAACAAGATATTCTTAATAATTTTTATGCTCATGTGCATTGTTTGTTTAATTCTATCTTTACACTGTATTACATTTCGTAATTCTTATCTAAATTATATGCATTTATTTAGTAGCGAATGCGACACACCAGCATAAGACCATTGTTTCAAGATGTTTCACATTGTTTTTTATTACTTTGAAATCAGCATAAATTTAACGAAGTGCCCGTTGGCCTGACTTGTGAGCCAATGATTGGTTGACTTGCGCATGGCACCCCACTTGTGCGCCATGATTGGTTGACAAGTGTACGTCACTGAGACCCTCCTCACCCCTCACATAATTCCATGACGTCAAAATTCTGCTAATTTGCAAACGCTCCTACTAGTCTTTACTGTACTGTTGCGATCCCGTCTTCAGTACACATCAAGTCGTAGAAGGAAAAGCACATCTGCTGAATCAGCTGTTCAATTGGTATCTTTCCGGCGCAATGACGGACAAACAAGGTAAAAATAATCCTGAAAAAAATATTTACTAATGTAGGAGGGGTTTACTAATGTATTCATGTGTATATAAATAAAAAAACATAATTAGATGAGAATTGCTAGGTATATTTTCAAAGACGCCAGTTATGTGCACTTGGTCTCATGAACACCCTCTTCGAAGCACGCCAGATATGTGCAGTTGGACTAATGAATAAAAAAAGTGACACATTTACAGATGGTATGTGAAACAAATGTTGATGAAAAACATTCCTAAAGTCATTTTATAGGTTAGTGGTACCATTTTCTGTAAAAAACAATTTTCACAGGGTAATGTCACGTGTATATATTTTGATATATGTGTACTCGTATATGTATCATTAACCGTCTTATAAAGACTATATTACTAAAGCTAAATACGCTGTCATATTACCCCAGCATATATTTCTCATGATTAATTATATTTTTTACAGGAGCATCCTATGGTGTTACTACAAAGAGTTTCTACTCTACAAAACTGCGACCAAGTAAAATAGAACAATATATTGCTACTACATTATCAAGCGTATTGAAAGATGACGAGCTGGACAATGACGACGATGCCCTTTATCGCGACTTCTCTAGTTTATTGGACATAGAAGAGTTAGAAATTGATGATGAGCAGGATCAAGAAGTAGAGCCCATGGTACTCGAGGATATCCCCACAGAATCTCAAAATTGTCCCAAGCATTCCCTGACATATTCAACAAGATTGAACTGGAAAAGAGTTGATCAACATGATTCTCAATATAGTTTGCCGGCTTTCCGACAAATTCCATCAGTCTCTACCACATGTGAAACCTCTCTGGATTACTTCAAACTGTTTGTATCAGATGAACTACTTGATGAAATTCCTTTGCAAAGTAACCTGTATGCTACGCAGAGGATCCTAATACATCTTTTTCTCTAACCACATCAGAACTGGAACACTAGCTAGGTACTTCTATGCTGATGTCTGTTACGAAAATAACGAATACTCGACTTCACTAGTCTGAATATGCTATGAATGATGAAATATCCTTCACTATGTCACGTAAAAGGTGGGAGGATATAAAAGCAAGTTTGCACCTCGTAGACAATAGTAAGTTAGATCCGTCTGACAAGCTAGCAAAGGTCAGACTCCTTGTTGATCACCTTCGTGAAAAATTTCAGAAGTTGCCGATGGAAGAGGGTCTTAGTGTGAATGAGCAGATTGTTACATTCAAGGGAGCTTCTTCCATGAAACAATACATCCCGAAGAAACCCCACAAATGGGGATATAAGATCTTTGTGCTTGCAGGCAGTTCTGGTCTCGTCTATGATTTCTTACCATACACTGGTAAGATTGCTCCGGTTGATCGGCCTGGAGTTCCCGATTTGGGTGCATTTGGAAATTCGGTCCTTCACCTCGCTGAATGTATTCCAGACGGGAACCACTCTAAGCTTTTCTTTGATAATTGGTTCACATCAGTGAAACTGGTGGAACATTTGGCCAGTAGGAAGATCATAGCATGTGGAGCAGTACAAGAGCGAAGACTGAGAGGAGTGGCATTCAAAAGCGATAAACAATTACAAAAGCTTGGCAGAGGTTCCTTTGATGAACATACGCTTGTTGAGCCTAACGTAACACTGACTGCAGTCAAATGGCATTACAACAAGGCTGTCTCTTTACTATCAAGCTATTTGAACTCATTCCTCGTGGAGCATTGCAGGAGATTTGACAAGAAAAAGAAAGAGTATGTAGAAGTTCCTCTGCCCAATATTGTTTCCGAAAACAATACTCACATGGGTGGAGTAGACCTCCATGATCAGTTCATGTCTTATTATAGGATGAGCTTTTGTTCAAAGAAGTATTATTTGAGACTGATCTTTCACATGTTTGACATGGCTGTTGTGAATAGCTGGGTGCTTCTGCACAAAACAGAAATAGCTCGTAACACAAACTACCATCACCTAACATCTCTTTGTGAATTCAAATTGAGGCTTGCTAATGCTCTAATATATGCAAACAAAGATGTCGTCAAGAAACGTGGCCGTCCATCAGCTGAAGACGTCCGGTAGAAGTTCAAGAAGAAAAAACTGCTGCGGCAAGCCACAAAATCCCTTTCAGATGATTCTATTCGGAAAGATGGAGTAGGCCACTATCAGATCCATTTCGAGAGACGAGGCACCTGCAAGTTCCCGAAGTGCTCTGGAGGAGTATACATGTTCCGCATGAAGTGTCAAATGCATTTGTGTTGTAATAGGAATCGGAATAGTTTCTTGGCATTTCATCAGGAATAAGATCACTTACTTGTGAGTGAACATGCTAGTTGTTACTAGTAAATTCTGTGTAGCCTGTATTCAGTAACTAACAGTCGAACGCATGAGAATTGTCAGAGGGTACATGTTATTATGTTGTTTTATATGGAATGATGAACATTTTCTGACCTCATTGTATGCATAAGTACACCTGGACATATATGTCACCTTTCGTTCCAAGCTGCCTCAAGTCCAAGTGGACATATATGTCGTCTTTCATTTTTTTTCTTTTAAAATATATTTTGCATCGTAGTATGTTTGTTTGGTGTCCTTAGATGCTCATTTAATCAAAAAGAACAAAAAATAATTTTTTAATAATGATTAAAAAAGTGGTCGCTAAAGGGCTAAAACAGTCTTCAAACGGCCTAGCTTCTGGCAGTACACTGCACAAGTTATGGTTTGATTGGCACCTAACAGTTCATAATGAACAATTCCTTTTATGGTCCGCCACACGCAGAAATTTTTTCAGCTGCAGACTACGTCGAGACAGTGGAATAAGGTTTGAATTACGGCCGAGCCACAGTCTTTTACGTTTAACTGAATTGTACGGTATCCATTTCTCATCTCCAGTAACGATTCTATCTAAGAATTGGGTTTTAAATTGAACATAACGTAGTAAGACGACAATTCACACGTTGTTGGAAATTATTCTCTGAAAGATTATGTGGAATCCATTTTCCAGACTTGGAGACTTTAGCAATTCTTATCATTTCATGATATACTGTCATACCGCTCACGTTAAACTTCTTGCTCATTGTTCTAGTTGTTTTGAAAGAATCATCAATGGCAGCCAGCAATAAGTTCTTCAAAGCTGAGTCTTTATGAGTATTATTTTCTTAGCTCGTCCTTAAGACTAAAGGCTTCCTTTTTGAAACGTGAAATCATCTTCTACAACTCCTTTCGGTTGCCAAATGATTTCCATATGTGTTCGTGAGCGATCTTGCCGCTGTACTTGCTGCACTGCCCTTTTGAAATTCATGTAGCAAAATATGCCTGATGTGCTCATTGCTTGGAGTGTAAATTTGGGTCAATAATTAATATTTATTACAATAATTGTCACAAAATCTGAAAGTGTAAATAATATTTAAGGGATTTTGATAGCTGCACATATGTATGATTATTATAATCGAACACTAAAATTATAAATCAAGAAACGGATAAAACTAACGTTAAGACCCGATAGTAACCTAAAATGATGTATTACAAACTGTAAAGCAAGTTTTTTTGTATATTATTTGCAGTTATGAGCCGTCCCCCAGATTGATACACTGTAAATGTTATTTCAACAGTAACAAATAAATTCATATCTGATTTAATATTGTATATTTTATTTTCAGTTAATTTTCAAAGCTAAAGATTAGTCAGATGTACGTTTTACGATATTGTTTACAATGACTTTATTTTACATAAAAACAGTAACAAAAAATAATTTAAATGTTTTGAGCTCGATACTAATAGTCAGATATTTACATTTGTTACCCACAAAAAAAGAATGGTGCACAATTTTCCTTGACGAAAGCACCAACCAATCACAAGTCACAACGAAAACTCCAACTAATCACATTAGTTCTCATTTACGGATTTAGTAAACTGAGAGTAGTCCACTTCACCTGGGCTGCATTGCTGTAGCCTCGAAATTGGTGAACTGGACTACTGCAAGTAGTCTATTTCACCTCAACGCCAACGCGACATGATCATACGAGAAGACTAGACTAGAGGACAGTAGTCTACTCTTGCTCGATGATCCCTGGTTTTTGCAAAATGTGTCGAGTAGTCTACTAATGCTTTCCACCCTTCAATTATCCTTTACTTTGAAACAACTAGGGTTTTGCTACATTGGGTCTCACCGGTTCAGAATGATGGATTTCCAGAAATGAGCAGCTGAAGCACGGGTAAAGGTAATTAACTGCATAGTACGTGTGTATCTTGTTCATTAGACGATTCGAAAAGGATTGTAAAATCTGTGCACTTTGGATACGGTAGAAAACTCCCTTTGTAAGCTTTCAACATTCTGGATAAACCTGTAATTTCTTTTGTAAACTTTCATCACTCAAGGTGCATTTGTAAACTCTCTATACAAGTGTTGGCGCTCTAGATGAATTTCAGCCTCGTTTTCGTTAGTTAATTAGAATGTGTGCATTCCTAAATCCCTTACCATGTTGTTAATACGTCAAAATTAATTTTCTTTTCCGTATGAGTCAGACCCTAATGAACGAGTAGGAGTGTGCACGCTCCCTTTAGGCACAAGCGAGAGCAGGCTTAAGTGCAAGGCTGCTGGGGGGATCGAACCTCGTCCCTTCCAAGCCCCTCTGTGCGGTAGCCACCGCAGCGTAGTCTCTGAAGGAGACCTTGCTGTCCCAAATCACAGATCCTATTAGCACGGAATTCCAGGAAGTAGGAAGATCAGCTGGCGTCAGTTGTTAATTAATTAAATAATGAATTAATAAATTCATGACAGTCTCCTCATCAGTGGGGCACGCAACCGAAAATTGGGTCGACGACCCAACTGGGTACTGTTTAATTAAACCCTATTATAAAAGATATTGTGACGTTTATTTTGAAATTATATATTACTACATTTATTACGTCATTGCTATTTATAGACCTCATATGAATAAAATGAGAATTAAGGGATATTTAAGATTATGATTGACATGTCAGGTAATGAGTAGAATGTCTTTTAACTGACTTTCATCAGCTTTCAAACATTAATGTGTTCTCTGCCCTGCACTATGCTGTGCATCATTCTACTCAACTTCTCAATAATCAAACTGTTCATTTTTTGAACAATGTGGCGTTTCAATTAATGAAACCATCACGAATTTTCTTTTCTTTTCTAGTAGTTTCAACGAAAGAAATCTTGGCTAATAAGAGTTGATTAAATGATTATCACCAAAATGATTATCACCAGCTTGATCGACTGGTATCACCAGCTTGGTCGACTGGTGAGCGAATCTGCTTGCGAGCGGAAAGACCCGGGTTCGAATCCCGCTGCCGACATGGTTGACGCAGCTAGAAATACAGCATGGGACTTGGGTAAACAATCGAATAATTATCGAAGTAATTATCCGACCCAAGAATGGGCCAGAAGGTTCGTTCCTATAGCCTCATTCTATTCTATTCTATTCTAGTTGAAGACCTGGTCGGCTACAATATGTCACCAAAAAGCAAAATGCATCCCACTTTAAAAATTACTTATTGGAAAGCCATTGATTCTCTTAATGAATCAAACATAGCTAGAGCTACTACATCTCACCATGCACACATACCAAAGAAAAATCATTAAGATTGTAGTTGTATATAGAAACTCAAACAGTAAAGCAACCGATGATAATTAACTCTATGGTTTTTATGAAAATATTCCCATTAACTCCCCACGACACCTTAATTGCGGGTCACTTCAATCTTTCTTGCATAAACTGGACTACTGGTCAAAGTCGAGCACCTGGATATCAGCTGATCGTTCTAATAAATAGAAATTCTCTGCAGCAGTATGCCAGCGATTTGAATAGGCAGAACAATGTTCTCGACCTCGCCATCCCTGACCTCAGAATAATCGGCTTAGAAGTTACAGAAAACATCGGTGATCAATCATCATACGATAGACTTCGCTCCCGATTCTTTACGTTAAACCTGATCTCATAATCAGTCAATGGATTCACTTGTTTTTCAGAAAGTACTACCCTTGTACTAAATTCATCCCTAAAAATAAATTTCCATTAAACGATTTCAATAAAAGAATGAAATTAAAGACAGAAAAACGTCAACCACAATTTAGGATAAGTAGTTGCATTTTGTAACTGATACAAAGCTTTTGTTAGTTATTAACAAATAAATAATAACAAACACTTACTAGGTATTAATAAAATAATTGAAATCCTACTAACTCGGAGTGATTAAACTTTTATTTTTCTTACCCTGACGTGAATCAGAGAAAAACTTCCTACATCTATATTTTATTGAGTATTTGTACGAGGCCATGTGCACGGAATTTAAAAGCAGTTTAATACTTTCCTCAATGTGTTTTGGGTTCATTTTAAGGACGGTGGGAATTGAAGTTAAGAATTTGATTCTGTACTTCCAGAATGCAAAATTTTCACACTTCCAGGCGTTAGAGAAATCAGTTTTTCTAGTAACCAATACTAATTGTTAATGGGCAATTTCAGTGAAATTGTAAGCAAAATGGCCTGTTATAGCACAGGTCAAACAGCAATTATTGTCAAGAATTTTTTTGAAATTACAGTTGAGCGAATAAATGGAAACAATAATTACACTTTTTCTCATTAGTATCTGGTGAATGACCATTTACTAACCTAATTTATTTTTCAATGTAACCAAAATTGAAACAGGATTTTGAGGTCTTCTTCTGAGAAAGAATCTGAAAGAAAAAAATTGTGCCATCATTTGTAAATTTCAGTAATAAAAAACTGAACATGAAAAATGTCTTCTACTATGTAAATACTATGTATTTTTATATTACTTGAAAGATTTTCTAGGCCAAGGTTTTTGACTCTGCCTCACTAGACGCACCAATAGAAGAGTGTGTCCCGTGCGTGCTAACGAGAGCCCTTCATTCAATTAGGCGGCAGTCGCACAAACAAATCCAGTTAATTGAGGAGAACATAGCAATGCAGCTCCCCCTGTCAAATGCATTGCATGGAGACTCGCTAGCTGTTCAAATAACACTGCTTCAAATCTGATAAAAGAGTACCCAAGTCTCACAATCCAAAGATCATTTAAATCCGTTATTCAAATTAAACAAATTTCATCCCTGGAATAAGAAGTGGTACTCATATTTCGTTGGTAATTAAGCAAAATTTACGTGATTGCAAATGAAGTTATGCGATTCAACGTCGTTTGTGTTCCAAGAAACTGCCTTGTGAAGGATTGTATTTTCACGTATGTAAACAGTCATGGTTTTGGGCAAGTTTAAGATAGTCAGATATTATACTAAGACTCTAACCTACGTAGGACAAGCTCAATTGACTGTCAGGGTGTTGCGACAAAATAGAGCGCCTGACTTTTATTTGAGTACCATCAAAGCGCATTCATAACTTAATCCGTGAACCCTAATCGATAAGCAACGTAGCTTTACTTCCTGTGAGCGTGCTCACTGAGCTTACCTCAAATTTTGTTATACCACATGGACAATTCTCCAATGCGAAACTTTAAATTCAAATTAAAGTGTTGCAAGACATGTACATTGAATAAAAAATTTAGCATTACACTGTTTTTGGTACGCTGTGCGTTTCAGAACACAAAATATTTTCACTCGACAAAACTCACCGACTAAATGCATCATAGCCTAGAACCCTAACTGGGAAAGAATGTAACAAGACTTCTATCAGATATCAATTACCTTGAAACTAGGCGTTTCGACTGAATGTTAGATGTGTTCTAGATTTTATTTTGCTGAGTGACATATGTCTTCCCACAGACCCACATGTTGACACACACACATACACTGGCGCCAAAAAGAAAGTCATCACTACTAATATTTTCTAAAACCTGTAAATTGCGCTAAATTTGGCGGTGTTGATTTCTCTTTTTGATTTGGCGTTGATTCCTCTTTAATATTGCATGCTTATATTCGATTTTCAATTTGACTATGCAAGTGTTCAGGTCAATTTATATAGAAAATACAAAATCAAGAAGGCCAAAAGAAGCTCCGCATAATGCAAAAATATTATTCGAAACAAAATTACATCCGAAACAAAGTAAACTAGTCAGTATTTAACAGCATAACCTTAATGTGATTTGACAGCCCGCAATCTCTTCGGCATTCCATCGATTAGTTTGCAACAGAACTCCGGTTAAGCACTTTTCTTTAATTTTTGTCCACAGTTCATCAAGATTACGAATATTATCGTTGCATAGCTGTTGTTTGATGTAGCTAGCGTCATACGTTCTCAATTGTATTGAGTTTTGGTGATTGGGCAGACTAGTCCAAACATGGAATTATATGCCCCTGGAGGAACATTTTGAAATTGCCAACTGTGTGAATGAGGGCAGTATCCTGCGTAAAGATGGTATCTTCCACATTATCATCAACATAGGCCATAAAATGCCCATCCAACGTATCAATGTATTTGGTCGCATTAATTCGACCGTGTCATCGAGCTAGAAGCCCCGTACAATGGGCACTGATCACACCCCATACCATGACGAAACCTCTACCACCTTGCAGCATTGAAACTGTGCACATGTGATTATATTCCTTGTCTTTCGTTCGTCGAACGTACTGCCTGCTATCACTGCCTAGCCTATTGAACTTGCTTTCATCGCTAAAAAGCACCCTCCGTCAGTATGAGGCGTCATGATCCTCATAACATTTGACGAAGTCTATACGGTGCTTTCTGTTTTTCACTGATATCATTGGTCTGTGTCTTGTGATACAACCTCGCAACTTAAACTCCTTCAACCTATTCTTAATTGTTGAAAAATACTTTTCAGTAAGGTTACAATGTTTTAGGCTCTGAGGAGAAGTTTTAAATCAGTTTCTGAAGCTACAGATCTTTATGGTGTGGTCGTCTCTGTAAAAAGTTACCGTAAGACGGCCAGATTTAGGGGCATCTTGAACACTGCCATTTTTCTGGTTTTTGTACTCTCATTCGTACAGTTTTCTCATCATATTTCAATCTTCCGCCAATTTCTCGGTTGGATATTCCAGCATTGTGGAGTTCAATAAACTCCTTACGGTCATTAAGAGAAAGTCGAGGCATTCTGGCTAAATATAACTTGGTTATAACGTAAAGCAACAGTTGGCACGATTACAGATACTTTATTGTTCACAAACTGGACATATTAGCTGGTTTATTTTGAAATTATGATCTGCAAAGTTTCTTTTTGACTTCTTTATTTTGTTTTTTTTTTACATAAATTGACGTGAACACTTACATAGTCCAATTGAAAATCGAATATAAGCATACAATATGAAAAAGAATACAACGCCGAATCGAATGGTTGATAGGTTGTTTTGATCAGTTACCTTAAATTTCTCATCAATTTACATGTTTAAGAAAAATATTGGAAGTGCAGAGGATTCTAAAGAGGAAAGAATGCAAACTTCTAGCAGACATCGATTACCTTGTAACTAAGAGTTTCGATTGCTATATGTGTGTTCTAGATTTTATTTAGCTGAGTGACACAGGCCCTTGGCACAGACCCACACGTTGACACACACACACACACATACATGCACGTACAAGCATGCGTACGCACATGTATGCTCTTGTACACACACGTACGCACAAGCTTTCACAAAGGCTCATTTGTGTGAGGCTTAAATTAGGTGGGTGGGAGCAAAAAAACTTGGGGATCTCTTTTAAAGGATTGGCAAATACTGTTACCTATCTCATCTGAAAGGATACTCAAGTGTAATCTGCTAAAAATCTCCACCTGTACAGAATGGCAAATGATTAGCTATATTTATCTTTATCATTAGAAAATATGTGGATAAATTAAAAGATTTTGAAAGTTTAACCCCCAAAAATATCCTGTCAAAAATAAAACAGGACCGTCTAAGACCAGAAAATGTTATATGCCAGTTTACTGAATAGTCTGAACATGTTAAAACAAATTGATGACTCGAATATGCGGAGGCTACAGAATTGTTTGTTACTTTACGAAAAGACAATTCCAAACGCATAGTAAGAGATAAATAAAAATCTTACGTTTCATTGTAGGAAGATAAATTAATTTTTTTAAAGCGTGTGGGTTTCATACTCAGCTTACTTAAAGTTTTTTGACTCCTATTCGTCTGTTTTATTGAAACCAAGGTTTCGATGAATGATTTTTTAGATTTTTTAGATGAGTATCCCACGTTATGTTTTTGAACTTCAGCTTTGAAGAAATTCTTCAATTTTTTAGGAAAACATTCCTTTCTTCGTCCTAGAATAATTAAATTAATAATGATCTTGAAGTTTGAGGTCAACCAGACTTGATTGTACAACTCATCCCAAATTAATTGTGTTTCTTCATTTATTGCAAACATCAATTATACACGGGCAATGAAATGATCGTCACCACAGCCTCTTTATTCCCGAATCCTTCATTATGTCATAATATTATCTAGGGACGATTCTTTCTTTATCATTCTGGCAGCGTACATCATCGGCTTGTGTGGCGATACGGAATTTTACTCTATATGTTTCTATGCAAGAATTAATAAGATTTACGGGCATTTAAGATGAATGTTTCCAAGGCAATACATATATATATATATATATATATGGATATATATATATATATATCCATAATTTTATGTTAATTGGAATGCAATAAACTACTTATCATAACACAGTCGATGAAATTTGAAGGGATCCAAAACTCCCCACAATTAATGACACGTCATCTATCAATGAGGCTAATGCAAGAGGAGAACAAACACGATAAGTTAGTTTGGCAATGTTCATTCTATCAACATAATTAAATGGCACGTAAATATATTATAAATCAATGTAATCCTATGGCCTAACTTCACTGGTGGCGTCTACCTAATCCTAATCTCACAGAATAGCACGAAGAATGGTATGCTTTTCACACTAACACTCATTCTATTATCCCACTCTATTGCGCGCTGTCTCTGTACCACAGGGCCGCCAAAATGCGTGCATTCAGCTAGCGTGCAGCCTCCCAGGGTGCCTGGCAGAGTCGGCTCTTTGAGTGTGGCGGCTTTAACTTTTCACTGGTTTAAAAGGACGCCACTGATTTGAAGTGTTTCAGTCGACATTTCCACGTTGCCAATGTTGTCAATTTTACGAAATAATTAGCGTAGATGTTTGATTCTAAATTGACGGTAGACGTTAATTTCAAGTTGACGATGAGTTTTCAAACTTCTTCGAACTCCCATGTTGGCAAAAACTTTTCCCAAGTTGCCCTGAAACTTCTTTTAATTTGACACAAAGATTTTGGAGAGACCGTTGGAGTGTAAATTTTGTACTTGAGTGTTTTTGCTGGCTTATCACCTGGTCAGCGTTTTTGATCCTTCCGAGCGTTTAGGTCGTTTACAGTTTAAATTTCTCTCCCTTCACTGTGATGCTGCATGCTACCACTCATGTATCGTGTGACACATTCACGGCACATGCACATAACACATGCGGGACCTGCTTGTAGCCATGTAGAGCAAATTTGACGCCTAGAACATGGGTATGGAAAGTGTCAATTTGGTTCAAGGTGAATTAAATGAAAATCATCTTACCAATGTGCGGCAACAGATTTCACACGTACATTAAGACGTGTGCGCTGAGGATATTTTTATTTGTGCATTGATGCAGCACATAGGTGGCTCATAGAGCAGAGAATACATTCGGCCACCGTGTATCGGAGAAGTAATCCCTTGAGCGAAATGAGACTAAGTTTAATTGGCGCCGTATTGGGAGGAAAACATTGGGTATTGTTTGTAGGTGTTCTTTGCGAGTGTTAAATTTTCATATTCTCGCCACCAGTGTCTAACCTCCAGCACAAATAGCAAGTACTAAGGTTGATGTCATTTTAAGCTAAAATGAGTTCAGCGATCGGGAAAATTCTCGTATTTCCAATGTGAAAGCTTTCGTTGAATTTTAATTGTTCAATGTCGTACCAAATTATTGAACAGTTAGGAATACAATTAATCTGTTTTAATAGTGTATAATATTTTGTGGTTCATCTGACAAAATTTGGCGAACGGTTGTCATTATTCATTTTCTTAACCAATAGAATCCTTCCTTACGTCTGCCATCAATAATGGGAAACTTTTAATTATTTCATGTGGAAGCTTAGGGCCTTCTGATGGCGATCATGTCATGTTTTCTTTTCAATTATTAAGAATGTCATATGTAAGTTTTGATGAAAAATAGCAAAAAAGAAGCAGCACGCATAAAAACCATACATTTGAATCCAAAATATACGTATTTTTTTGAGAGAAAGAAAATAACTTGTTGTAAAGCAATAAATCAATTGAATAACAAAAATAGTTGTAATCATTTGTATATCGCCACAGTTTGGAACTTCTTTGTTCGAGACTCAGTATGGATCCAAGTCCCTTGCTCCTCGTTCTCCTGTGCGCCATTTTGATCCCTATACCTCAATGCTGCAATAATTATTCATAATTATTAATCTTTCCCGTAAGAATGTAATCCTGTTAGGGAAGGATTCACGCTTAAGGCAGGTCGTACGCTCGTACACTTTTAGCCGTGCCTAACTACAGTCACCTACTACAATTTGTAGTTTCCTTACTGTAGAAGCAAGCCTCTGTAGCTATTATATTACACACACCGTGCACCGAAACAGGAATAACATTACTGCTAGAAAGGCTTGAAGAGCTTCGTCCCACTCTAGTTGGATGTCTTCGTAACGATAGCTCCAAATTAGAGCATTGTTCTCCGTTGCAAAAGCCACCTTCTGCTTTTGTGCTATTCGCCGCAGCGAGCACTGTTCTCCTTCTCTTGTTACTTAGTACAACTTGTCGTTCAGGAATTAATAACCGGAGTTAAATTATTTTAACCAGTTTAAAAATTGTTTCTCCAGAAAAAACAACTATTTCTTAAAGTTTTAGGGGAGGAATAATTTAAGGGCTAGTAACATGGCACAGAAGCGGTAAATGGCTGAAGAAAAGCACACCAGTCAATATGGGCGTACAGGGTATTGAAGTAGCATGTGAAGCCCTTTAATCTTCCCTGAATGGGGTGAATAATATATGTACTTGAGCCTCAAACTCACACTATTTTGTTGGAGAAAAAATATATTAACAACTTCTACAAAATATATTTAAAAATCCATGCACAAAAATCTGCATTTACTTCAATTTGCGTTTACATACTTCATTAACTCAACTTCAATGAACTCACGTCTGTTCACCTTGCATGTGTCAGAGGACTGCTGTTTTTCCAGTTTTAATAGAGCTAAAAGTCTATTTAAAAGTTTGTACAATATGAAAATTAATTATTACTGATTTCAGATAGTGGTTCAATTTCTTAGAGAGAAGGATTTGTGACACATATTTTTATTCCAAAAACATTCATGATAGGGAGAAATAACTTCACAAAATTTCATCATTTTTGACTGCAAGCTCGTGGCGATAGATCCACAAAAATCGAACGTTGTGATCTACAACTAATTTATTAAAAACTTACAATGCTGAACCACGTGCAAGCGCAATGAAAGCTGCATCGTTAGTTTTAAAAAATTAGTAAATTAATTTGTGCTGCACGTGTTTCATTTCTTAAGTTAAAATATCATAACGCGCTTTTATGCATGAAATACATATAGATATTCCAATAAATTTTTCATTTGTGTGTACCAGTTATAGGTACGCACACACTAATCATATGAATTATCATGTAAACTTTCAACGCTCTCCAACATTGATCTACATGTTCGAACAGCTTTCGTCGCCAGCTTCGGTGCCGAGAAATGTCTCATGCCTTTTCATCCAGTTGTTCTATGGGTCTAAAGTCCAAACTAAGATAACATGTCGAGATCAGTAGGACTTAGAACAACAACTCTACTCTTTGCAAAATACAATTTTACCTTACTTTGATTGTATGAATGTGACTCATGATGAGCGCTCTTAGTAGGAGGCGCTGAGTATTGCCTACCACTATTGCAGTTACTGGGTGATATAAAGCAGCGACGTGTTGTTGGTGAAGCTTAAACGATTTTGTAGTTTCCAACATGGGATTTCTGCAAATTTTTTCCTTCACTGCTGATATACTTGAATGCATCTTCACTGGAAATATCATTGATATTCATGAAATAACCATACAAGACATATAACGGCATTACGTTAAGGAAAGGAAATCAATTTTAAGAATAATAATAAATTTTAGCGTTATAATACTGAATACAAATTCTTAATATCAGCTAACTATTTTGACTTGTTTGGTAATAAAACATTTAGATCATTAAAAATATTAAAAAGCTTTCATGCAAGCAAATGACATTAGAGCTGTTGTACTCAGTGCAGCCTCTGGTCATTACTTACTCGATTAAGGGAGCTGAGAAGAAGAAAAAGCGAAATTGTGATCGATTCTTTGCAAATAAATTTTCATATGTCGTACGAGCTATAGTCCAAAGTTTCCGAATTAATTTACACCTTCATCTGCGTAAGAGTGACTCGTAATTTTATGTCATGTCACTACAAAAATAACATTCAAATCAAACGCATCAGATTTAGCCCTGCGTCAACGAGTTGCTTCTGTAACTGCAGCCGAATATTTTTCTAGAAAAACTACTGTCTTTAATTGTATGCAAGAAATCGAGCTACTTGCTCCTTTTTGTAGCAAAAGTGATGCTTTTACATCATAAATTCTGTGCGCTGTTCTGACACAATAAATATAATACGGTAGACTATGTAAAACTATTAAGCGTTAAAAACTATTTCCGCGAGAGAAGTGCTCTAAGTTTATTCATAAAGACCAAAGGAGCTTTAAAAACTCATCTCGACTTAGTAATTTTAAGGTTTTTTGAAAACTTTAAATGAAGCCGAAGTTTTTTCAGACGCTGTACAACAATACCTTCCTAGTTGAGAAAGTAATGACGGTGTTTTAGCTCTTGAAGTTGAATTGAGGCTGAAATATTACACAGAGCTCTGGGAACACTGAAGCGTAACCAACGAAATTTTTAGAAAAAAATTGCACTTATTCCTGGAAATATTACCGATGAATTTACATACATACAGTTGTGATGAAGGAGAACTAATTAATATTCATTTTCATACTGCTCTAATAATTGGACAAAAATTTCTTGACCGTCAATTTAAATTTTAAAAAGTCGAAAAAGTTCCAAACTCTGTTAGCGGCGATTAATAAATATCTCAAATGATCTATAACAACACCATACTTTTATAATTGATGAAATAAGGGTTTGTTTTCTTCTTTTATTGCCGAATGTAAAGAAACCCAAAGCCTGGGTGAGGAATCTATCATTCTGAAAACTGTGTTTCAAATTCTTTTTCATGACTTGGTCGACTGGTGAGCGAATCTGCTTGCGAGCGGAAAGACCCGGGTTCGAATCCCGATGCCGACATGGTTGACGCGGCTAGAAATACGGCATGGGACTTGGGTAAACAACCGAATAATTATCGAAGTAGTTATCCGACCCAAGATTGGGCCAGAAGGTTCGTTCCTATAGCCTCATTCTATTCTATTCTATTCTAATAATATGAAAAAAGCTGAGAATCAGATGCGCATTAAATTTTAAGTAACAACCAAAAGTATTGAACATGTTTGAGTGTACGAATAATTGAGTCGCTTAATGTATTTACGGATAAACGATGCTGAGCATAGAGAATGACGCACATTTTTATTTGGAAAAAGGGACGCGTATACATTTCATGAGACCGCCAAAGGTAGGAGCCAACATTAAATTCTTTGCGTTGTCACTGAACACATGCATCAGCCCGATTAAGGACGTAAGATTAGAAGAGACTCAAATCCAATTGTTTGATCACAAAGAACATCTTGCGGATGGAATAGAAGCTACTATACAGGGTGTCCAAAAAAAATTATGCCCAATTTTCGAGAGCTGTAATTCAGAAACGCTTAAACTTACAAAAAATTGTAAAGTCACATTTTGTTTTCTTATGCTTTGTTATCATTGATCGGGCTTCAACTCGTAAGTTGAATTACGTACGAATACGAAATGGGATCTTAAACTATTCAAGATTTTTACCGCCTGAATCTCAAAAAATGTCAATCAGGACGGAAAAGAACGGGGCGATCAGTAGAAAATGTTCGAATTGTTCAGGAGCACTTACAGAAAATCTGCAAATCTCTGCATGAAAAAGTGGATTAGATGTTACTAAATCTACGTTCAACAGAATTATAACTTTAGATTTGAAGTGGCATCCTTACAAAATACATGTTCCGAACAAACTCCTTGATAACGATCTTCCTCGGCGGCTGAATTTTGCTCAATGGTTTTTGCAAAGAAATGTTCGGTTTGTTGTCGACATTGTAGTTGGCGATGAGGCCGTTTTTCATTTGAACGGCAAAGTAAATAATCACTACGTTTGCACATATGCACCGAAGAACCAATCTCCTAATTTCAACTTTGGCGTAGGAATTTCGAGTGAGAAAGTGTCAGTGGGGATGGGACTTTGTGGCAGTGGACATGTCATCAGTCCTTATTTTTACAACAACAACTTAAATGGAGTTGAATACCTTGATCTAATAAATAACAGGATTTTTCCAAGACTTCGAGAAGCACACAGAAACAGAATCAATCGAACCTGGTGGATTCAGGACGGTGCTCCTGCGCATAAAACTGTTGCTGTAAGGGAAAATCTGAATGAGCTATTTGGCAATTGCATTATCGCCTTGAATCATCGTATCGAGTGGCCCCCCAGATCGCCTGATTTCACGCCGTGTGATTTCTTCCTTTGGGGACATCTAAAGAGTAAGGTTTATAGCTTTCCACTGCGCGATGCCGACGAACTCAAGCAAAGAATTAAAAATTGGGCCAATTTGATGCAAGAAGATGATGCTCTCGTTAGACGAGTGATGGCGGGAATGAGGAGGCGAATGCAACTGTGTATTGAAAGAAACGGAGGACACACCTAAGGAAACGAACAATAGGAGGAACATTTCGATTTTTCTCATTTGAGTGGCAAATTCCATTTATTAACGGCTGAAAGTTATTAAAAACATCGTTTTAATATCATAAAATTCGAAGTTTAACAAAAGTGTGCAAACAGCTTTTCAGTATCGGTCACTAAAAATACTGCTTAAAGAAAACGGTTGGATCAATTCTTCTGAAATTTTGTACAGACATGAAACAAAGGTTAAGAAACAAAATGTGACTCTACAATTTTTTGTAAGTTTAATAGTTTTTGCATTACAGCTTTTGAAAATTAGTTCTCGTTTTTTTTTGGGACACCCTGTACATATATTGAGCGACATTTCAAATATATACGAACATCTTTCAAAATTTTATTTGAAAGTTTTAAAACTAGAGAATGTTATTATAATGTGTCAATATTAAAAAACATCCAATGAAACTGGAAAATATTTGACTCTAATTTGACTATTAGATTATTGTGATACGCTGAGGGTATTGTAATGATTTAGTTTAACTGGTGTTTAAGACACATTTACCTATTAACTGCTCACATATTTATTCTGATAAAATATCAAACGAACGAACATTAACGTAATATATTCTTTTTATATTCATTTTTATTCTTAGAGTATTTTCAAAGAGCGCTGACGCTTAAGAAAAAGAGTGATTGAAGAATAAAAAAATTTACGTGTTTATTAGCGTCCATGAGAATGGGTAAAAAGAAAGCCTGAAGCCAGCTCAGGCAGGGCTTTCGAGAAGCCATTTATTGCTGCTAGGCTCAATATAAGGTGTGATGGATAGCAAAGTTGGCCAATATTTATACCTTAGGGTCGGTGGATGAAAACGTCATCCGCAGCACATGATGAAGGTAAATAATATTTGC
>VCRD01006195.1:0-14395 GCA_006783055.1 Trinorchestia longiramus
ATTGATTTTTATGTAATTACATGCTAAAGCTACATGCTACCTGCTAAAACAAAAGTATTGTATGGGCATTCAATAACTTTTTTCAGTGGGAAATATGCACACGAATGGGTCGCCCCCATATACTGTACAGGTCGCCCCCGTATAGGGGGCGACCCGTACGAAATACCTTTTTTTTAAGAAATTTAAAAAAAATACTATCTTAACTAGGAAAGCCACTTGGGTGGATGCCATAGTTAACACAATATTTGAAGTTGATTTTGTACCCATTGCAGTTGCTCTGACATCGAAACCTGAATTTTGGCAAATATAATGCCACTAGTAGTACGACTTGCCCCCACATCACCCTAGGTTTTGTTCCGTGCATTTGTACATTCCTGATAATAAACTGTTTACATTCTTTATTTTATTATATGATTCGTGTGAGCAACATATAATGGGTTAATACGGATAAATCGATGCATATTTTGCGAAAAATGGAGGTGTTTGAGAAAATGGACGGCATACCTAAAATTAGCACTCGAAATATACGTTATAACAGCACAAAAACTATCGCCACCGAAACAAGTGTTAGCTTGTGTATTGAGTGAATAATTTAGGCCATATAGAGCAACTATTCACTTAAAATTTGCTTTTAAGGTCTATATTTACGATTTAAGCTGAATTAATTGAAAAAATAACTTTTGATACCCATTGTTTCAAGGGAAATATTTTTGTTGAATAAATTTTCTAATCTCCTAAAAGGTCATAGTTACAGCTTGAATGTGAAACATTTTTCCATTTGGCCTAAGATAAAGAAATAATGGACTCTAAAATCATTGGTAGTCAGGTAATTTGAAGTAGGCACTTAAAACTAGCCTAAGTTAGAACAAAAGGAGTTATTTGATGCAAATAGCGGCCTAAGTTGAATTTCTTCAACAAAATAACGCACGTGAGTTTCAAATTGGACGTGAACAACTTGATTCGTTTGAATTCCGGTTGATAATAATAGAGTCATACACGAAACTTGGCATCATTTATTAATGGCGTGGAAAATTCAAGTAAATTTTAGATTTCAAAGAAGAAATTAGGCTTTAGTATATTTGTGATTTGTACACCAAGAGTGTATAAAACTAGTTATCTATTTCTAGCGTGATCATTTAGTACAAGTAATAGAATGATGCGATAGGAACAATCTTTTTGCTCTTTCTTAGGTCGGTACCAAAGTCCATGGCCGTAAAATAATTTTATCCGCCAATGGTTATGCGCAAAAGACCAGCGCAGTAGAGTCTCGAACTCGCGTCCTTCTTATCGGAAGCGGATCCATTCACCAGTCGGCCATTCTGACCTACGTTAAGGAATGAAATAATGCGAATAAAAGTAGTCGATAAAAGAATCTCAAAAAAAAGTTATGCCGGGAGTTGGACGCCAAGTATCAGGTTGCAACGAAATTTCAGCTAATTTTTGGAACGGAAGTTTTGTTCATTTTTTGGTTGAAATGAAAATTCGGCGAAATCAAGATTTATTTTATCATTAACATAGGCACCATTTTCACTAATGACTTCTTTCCACCTTTCTATAAGCTTTTTAATGCCTCTGTCATAAAATTCATTTCGTTTTGACTTAAAAAATAGACTGACTTCATTTCAACCTCTTCTCTTGAAGTAAGCATTTGTCCAGAAGGATGATTTTATAGGCTTATAAAGAGATTTTAATCTGTAGGAACAAGATCAAAAGAACATGGTGGGTGAATCAAAACTTCCCAACAAAACTGTTCAATGAGATTCTTCGTCCCTCTTAAAGTGTGGGGTCTGGCATTCCCATGGTGCAGGATCACTTCTCTTCTGTTTACCGACGAAGGTCGTTTTTCCTTTAGAACAGTCTTCAAACGGCATAGCTTCTGGCAGTACACTGCACAAGTTATGGTTTGATTGCCGCATAACAGTTCATAACGAACAATTCCCTTTATGTTCCGCCACACGCAGACATTTTTTCAGCTGCAGACTACGTCGAGGCTGTCCAATAAGGTTAGAATTACGGCAGAGCCACAGTCTTTTACGTTTAACACATTTGTACGGTATCCATTTCTCATCTCCAGTATCGATTCTATCTAAGAATTGGGTTTTAAATTGAACATAACGTAGTAAGACAACAGTTCACACGTTTTTGGAAATTGTTATCTGAAAGATCGTGTGGAATCCATTTTCCAGCCTTGGAGACTTTAGCAATTCTTATCATTTTATGATATATGGTCATACAGCTCACGTTAAACTTCTTGCTCATTTTTCTAGTTGTTTGAAACAATCATTAATGGCAGCCAGCAATAAGTTCTTCAAAACTGAGTCTTTTTGAGCATTATTTTCTTAGCTCGTCCTTAAAACTAAAGACTTCCTTTTTGAAACGTAAAATCATCTTCTACAACACCTTTCGGTTGTCAAATGATTTCCGTATGTGTTCGTGAGCGATCTTCCCGCTGCACTTGCTGAACTGCCCTTTTGAAATTCATGTAGCAAAATATGCCTGATGAGCTCAGTGTTTTGAGTGTAAATTTGGGTCAATAATAAATATTTATTATGATAATTATTACAAAATCTGAAAGCGTAAATAATATATAAGTGATTTTGATAGCCACACATATGTACGATTAAAATAATAGTACACTAAAATTATAAATCCAGAAACGGATAAAACTTACGTTAAAAGCCGATAGTAACTTAAAATAATGTATTATAGTCTGTAGAGAGTAAGTTTTTTGTGTATTATTTGCAGTTATGAGCCGTCCCCCAGGTCTATATACTGTAAATGTTATTTCAACAGTAAAAAATAAATTGATATCTGATTTAATATGATATATTTTATTTTCAGTTAATTTTCAAACCTAAAGATTAGTCAGATGTGCTTTTTACGAGATTTTTTACGATGACTTTTTTTACAAAAAAAAACAATAATAAAAAATAATTTAAATGTTTTGAGCTCGACATTAAGAGTCAGAAATTTACATTTGTTACCCACAAAAAAAGAATGGTGTACAATTTTATTCGATGAAAACACCAACCAATCACAAGTCAAAACGAAAACTCCAACCAATCACATTAGTTCTCTTATACGGACTTGGTAAACTGAGAGTAGTCCACTTCACCTGGGCAGTATTGCTGCAGCCTCGGAACTGGTGAACTGGGCTACTGTAAGTAGTCTACTTCACCTCAACACCAACGCGACATGATCATACGAGAAGACTTGACTAGAGGACAGTAGTCTACTCTTGCTCGACGATCCCTGGCTTTTGGCAAATGTGTCGAGTAGTCTCCTAATGCTTTCCACCCTTCAATTCTTCGTTAATGTTTTTTTGTTTCTAGCACCTCCCAATGAATCATGCAATGAGTGAAGGTTATACCTCTATTGCATACAGACCTGACTTTATTGTGGAAACCCAGAATCTTCCCTGTCATTGGTACCCATACCTTCCCCCTACCCTTCCCTACATGAAGAAGGGGGGAGTGACTCAGTCTCCACCTAGCCTAGCTGCCAAAATGGTAGAAGACATTGAAAGTAATTTGCATGAGTTCGAATGCCTGCCAGTCAATTGCTCCCCACTGTACATATACAGAGCGGCAAGCGGGAGCAATGAGCGGGTAAAACTCAAAACCTAGCCAGTATATAAGCCACCAGTCCGAACACAGTCGTATCTTACAAAAAATTCATCCCATCTTCGCAACACTCGTCACTGGGACTAGTTAGAGCGGTCAAAATATATTCGCGCCAATCAATTGAGTACGGTTAGTACTCCTAGCAGTAGGTTAGTGTGAATTTATATTGCACGTATTTACCGTATAATTGCAATGTAAACAAGGCCTAAATTTTTTCTAAAACCCATGGATACAGCGATAAGCGCTGTAACAGAGTGACCATAACGGTTTGCCACTTAGGTTAGGTTCTGTAAAATTTACAGTGCCTTCTAGTGATAATGACTGTACGAAGTGAAGATTTGCACCGGCTAGGCACTCGCACTCAACGTGTTGGGGAAAAATGAATAATATTAATATGATTTAATATTAATTTGCTATTAACATGACAAAATAGTATGCTGAAGTACATCCTAATCAATAAACGTGTTAACAGAAGGCTTGCTAGCAACAGAGCAGTCAGATTCTTATGTAACAGAAACTATGTTCAACCGGGCTGGAGGGTGCGGAAGTAAACATCTGATGAACTGTTATTGAGTTTATGTTTCTACGATTATACACAGCTTAATATTAGTTAAAATTAGTTTCCGTGAGGTTTTCCGTATTGTCCAGCTTAGAGGTAAATCTAGTGCTTTTACATTTTTCAGTCAAGTAGAGCCAACGGTTAAACGTGTGTAGCTCCGAAGCAAGGTGTTACCATTTTGGAAGTTCCAGCGTTTCTACAGCTGGGTTTTTAAACCCAATTCTTAGTGTTGTTTGCGGTTTATGTATGTAAATTATTATACATGCATGTAGTATAGTGTATTAATTCACTATATATGCCATGCATAGATAACTATATACATATTTAAGTCGTTTGTTTTGCCTAAATCGGGGCCGAAAAATCCAGCAGTGGCACCCTGCGCCCGAAAACGACGAAGCTTGTGCTTTGTCTGTGACTGTACTTGATGCACACGGCGTGTGATCATCATACGTAGATGTCTACGAGCTCCCGTACATGTGCATTGAAACACCGACATGAACGTAGCTCTTTTCAAGTTCACATGGCTTCACTTACATGTTAGTGCGGCCGAAACGTGTGTTTAAAAGAGCTACTACAAATCTTTTCGTAGATTATGTATCTCTATAAAGTTGTTTTGATGTAATTTTTTTGCGGTAACGGTGAGAAAATTCGGCCATGTGTTCGGAAGAGATTCTAACTCCCATTACAATCTTTCTTTATCGTCTAAACAAGGCATAATAATGCACGTAAAACAATAATTTGTAAAATATTTGCATCTCAATACTGTTTCATTTCACAGAGGTGAAATGTCGCATCAAGCCAGAAATATATAGTATTAAAACCTACAAAGGAATGTATCCAATACACTTGTTTGCTCTATGATCAAAGTTAAATTATTTCTGCTATCCCTAGCAGGAAATAAAAAGGTCCGTCATGGTAACTTATTTCTTCTATGTACCAAATTCAGGTTAAACATGACCCTAATAAACGTAGTAAACAAATCGTTTAGATAAATTAAGAAATAGATGCCTTGGATAGAATTGAACTATGCTATTAGTTTGAGATGTGTGTAAATATATGAATGAATATATAAAAATTAAATAAAAAATAAGAGAAATTGTTTTTTTCTGTTTACATGGTCATCGAAATTAGGCATGAAACATAGATTTTAAATATTAATCCTAAGATTTTTGATGAGACTTTTTTAGAGTAGGGGTGGACCACTTCTACTTGATCATCACTAGGGGTGGACATTGAAAATGGTTGAAGACCACTGAGCTAAAGTTTCGGAGCAGAGGGGTTTAATAAAGAAAGACAAGCAGAACGAAACCTTTTCTTTATTTTTGATGTTGACGACTGAGTGAACTGCAAAAAGTTTATAAATGTTGTCATGTAACCTTAAGAAAAACTGAGTGAAGCTTCAAATTGTTTTCACTAATGTATACTGGGCTTAACTTGTGAAGATGATCAATTAGAATAAAATATTGAGGTACATCTTCCTCATTTAAACTTATATGTATATAATTCCTGTGTTTGAGTCTGTGCGTGTTCCGATCTGCGATTGCAGTGTATACCTTGCTAATGCTAGCTAGTGGTGTATGAGTATGCTTGTTTCCGTCTTGAGGGTATGTTACCATCAGTGGTGATTGTTGCATGTGTTTGGGGGTGTTAGAATTTGTTATGTTTCTAATGGTTTCATAGAGTTTGGTGAAGTTTGTCTTGTGGTCTAGTGATTCGACGAAATTTTTTCAGTTTTCTGTTTGCTTTTTAGTAATTTTTCCCGTGATTTGTTCGTTCAGATCCTGGATGTGTCGTGTGGTTTGGTAAGAGTGCAGAGTGGGTGTAATTCTGAGATTGTCATATTCTCTGATTAGTCTATATATTTCATGGGTGAAGTTTGGGTTATGATGCTCTCTGTTACCTTTGGGAATATGATTTATGTCAGCTTTTGTGATGATAGTGTTGAATTCTGCAACATTTATGTCATTTATGGGGTGGGTGTTGAGTGCTGCGAAAAATTTTCTGTTTGTTCGGTGAACCTTTCCCAGTTAGCTCTTTGTAGTTCGTGTGTGTTTGCCTGGGATGGGTGGTGAGGTTCTGACCAGTGTGTACTGTGACGATAATAGGGACTTCGTTTTTTGTTTAATAATATGTACCTTATCAAAATATGATATTTACCAATAGTATTCACACTTAAAAACGCAGTAACTTTAATTATCATATTTGTATTCTTCATTTGTCCCGTCTTTTCCTTGTGACATAAGATGAATTGTTTTTATTTTTCAATTTTAAGTTGAACAATAATAAACTATGAATTAACTTCGAACGTAAAATGTGCGTTTCATCATGTACAAATACATGTGTATGAAGGACGGATATGACTTTTTCTCTGATTGATGGCCAAATATGCAAATAAATAAATTATTGATCTCACTGTGATATGTTAAATCACATTAACAATCACATTATGCTAAATCACATGTCAAGTAAATAAATCCATGCTGCATACTTCGACCATATGGTATAAACATTATTTTCGCATACGCCAATTATACCTATGAGCAAAGGCTTTTCCTTTCGGGCAAATTTATTCATTATCTTTTTTCCCCATGCTCTGCCCTATCTATGAAAGAAAAATACGAATAACTTGCAGAAAGCAAATCTCTTCGGAAGTTTTAAATTTCTGCCTGGTGACATAGTAGCTCCGACTAGTGACAATAGCCTTAAAAACAAGCGTCCACAGGTAAAATGAGTTAAATGGCAAGTTTTGCTTATTATAAATTGAAAGTTGTGAATAAAATTCGCAATAGTATGTCATTTCGTCAAGTAATTAGTCTGGTCCGATATCCCATGTCGGCTGAACAGTCAAGCAGAGAAAACAGCTAAACATTCGAGGAATTTGCGAAATGTTCCTCAAAAATTGCATGACGTAATGTGAGTCCTACAACGCTGTCACTTACGGCAATGAAATACTTCTGAACACATGGATATGTTTGACCAGGTGAAATACGTTCCACAGAGTTAAATTTACATAAAAAAATTTGTCCATATTCCAACATCTGGAGGTGGAAAAAAATAATGAAAATTAATGTTCAGTTATTAATGGTAACTTCATTTAATAGAAATCCCAAAGTAACCGACCTTAAAATTTGTAGTGCAATTCTGCTGCATAAGTTATTAACAAAAATTATAAACCTCATCTATATTTCACCAGTGATGAGTCAGAACTGCTTTGGATAAAATTGCCAGTGCTTTCATATTTTACTCTAAACGAGTTTCCTGAGTTTCAAGTTAGTAGGGATACAGTAACCCTGCTTTTAGGCAATAACGTTGCTGCACCCGACAAAGTGAAACTTCTGCTCCTACGTATCGCTCAGAAAATCTGACCATTGGTGAATGGTGAAAACAAAGTTTATAGGTAATATGGCGCATTAAGGAAACGGTCAGGTCACGAAGAACAAATACATTCCCCGAGTATTGCGATTCTGCCTACAGCTTGGTCGACTGGTGAGCGAATCCGCTTACGAGCGGGAAGACCCAGGTTCGAACTGCGCTGCCGGCATGGTTAACGCGGTCAGATCTAAGGCATAGGAATTGGGTACCGACCCAAGAATGGGGTAAAAAGTTTGTTCCTATCGCCTCATTCTATTCTATTTTTTTTTCTTCCACACATAATTTCAGAATGATCTCTACAACAAAGCCATGTTCTAAATTAAGCCTCTGTATATAGCACACATTTTACTGATCAGTATCCTTACATAGAAGGGGCATTTATGGCACTTATTCCAACTTTCCTACTACAGCCTTCAAGGTTAAATCTGTTTGTGCAAGAAATAGTATTAATACTCATTTAGTGTTGAAATTCATCGTTCAGTTTTGTCATTTAACACATAGACAAATACGTAACTTCATGGTCAAGGAACAAACTGAAGGTAATAGTGGTAAATTTCACTATTACCGTCTATATAAGTTCCATGGAGAAGTTAGCTAAACAATACGCTTTCAATCGTTAACAATAAAATAAATTCGAAGATCGTATATTCTCGGCTTCCGTATCTAAATTGAAATTTTCAGAGCATAAAATAATATGGTACTGAGTAATTCGAATTGTTTTGTTGTACATACACATTTTATTAGTTTATTAGATGCAATGATAATTTATTTTTGCTCGTACGCTTTCAACATTATCACTTATTGTGTTGCCATTTACTAAATTAGCCATGTAGTACACAAGCATCTATCGACTCCATGCACACATAATGCAGTTCAAATAGCGATTCGACTTTTTGGTCACAATCACACCTGCACATTAGAAATTATTCTCACACATGCGATGATAATCTATTTTCCAATAGTCAGGCTCTGAATAAAATCAGCTATTGCCTTTTGTCGAACTTCAAATGTGAATAATCATGCATGATGCAACCTCCAATACCTTTGTTTTTAACGACTCATTGGTGTTCTTTCTGTCACCAGAATTTCTGAGTTATTTTAAACTCAGAAACTCAAAGGAACGTCGGAGAATATATTTTAAAAATTTTCTTGATCATTTTATTACTTATCATAATAGATGTACTCAAACAATACTTTAATATTCAGGAATTTCCTAATTTAATCGGGTTGTATTACATTCTGTACATCAACATTATTGGAAACGAATGGATTCAGTATTTGCTTTCCTTTAGCTAAGATCCCAGTGTTGACATTGCTGTAGTTACCATCAGAGAAGTTGTTCTGGTTTGAAAATACTATCACTGAATTTTACGGTGGTAAGACAGTATTTAAAGGTATCAGACGAAATTAAGTAAACAATAGAATTACCTTGACTATAAAAATTGTTGCTTCATTACACAGAAGCAACAAACCCTATTTAATTGAGTAGGGCATTGACACCCTCACATTTTCTGCTGAGAAAATTATTTCCTGCATATACTCGCATGAACGAGCGTATTTCTTTAAAACTTCGTTTTAAAATTAAAACAAGTGCTGGCATTCATATATTTGATATACAAAGTATCCAGAGATATTTAAAGTATACAAAACTACTGATTGAACTGCAAAAATAATAAATTTTTTTGGACTAAAATAATTACACCAGAAGGAAGAGGGTGGAACCTAGCCGCTTCGAGCAACCAATCACAGACCAGCTTTAAAAGACGCCTAGAATGAGCTGTGCTCGCAAAGCAAGGCAAAAATACGTGTTCGGCAGGAAAGGTAAAGGAGACTACTGTCGAGTAGTCTCTTTCGCAGTCCCGTGCTGTCACTGGCTCAGCAATGACAGAGGCGACTACGATCTAGTAGTCTTCTTTATATTTTCCACGGGAAAAAATGCAAGAAGTCCACTTATGCTGTCAACCCTTCAATTAGCATTATAAGAAATCCTATGACAGAATCCCCTAATTCCTGTTTTATTTGTTGAAGGCATTCAGAAGTACATTGCATACCATGTTTAATTTGCCCCACACACTTCCGAATAGTTTTTCTATGCGCGGAGTAAATCTTAATTCGACGTTGTTTAAGCAGATATAATCGACAAAGCTCACTGACATGGATTTCAGTTTCAAAACTATGGTTTGCATGAATTCAACTCTATATTCACGAGTTTTTATACACAGTCATTGAATGAAGTGCAAAATAGTCGAAAACGAATAAATTCAATTATCATTATACGAAAACAGAAGGCAAAAATAACATTTTTTCTGTCTGATTTGTTGAAGGTATGCAGAAGTACATCACATATCATATTCTATCAAAGATTTCTGCTAACTTGAAATTTTGACCCTAAACATGTTTGAATCATTATTCTATGCTCAAAGTAAATCTTAATTAGGTGTTTTTAAGCAGTAATACTTGATACAGCACACTAATATGTTATTTCAGTTTGAGATCGATGTTTTGAATGAATTTTCTGCGAGATTCACGAGATTTTACACATTGTTATTGAATGAAGTTCAACATAGCCAAAAACACATAGATTATGCTACCTCTAGGTATCAATAACTTCAATGAACATTATACGAAAACCTATGACAAAAATCGACTATTTTCTGTGTGATTTTTAAAAGGTATGCGGAAGTACATGGCAAGGCATGTTTTTAAAAAAAATTATGGTTATTTGAAAAATTGGCCCTAGACACGTATGAAATGCCATTCTATGCGCAGATAAATCTTTATTCGATATTGTTTAAGCAGATATAATCGATAAAGCTCACTGACATGAATTTCAGTTTCAAAACTCTGGTTTGCACGAATTCAACTCGATATTCAGGAGATTTTATACACTGTCATTGAATGAAGCGCAAAATAACCGAAAACACATAGATTATGCTCCCTTTCAGTATCAATAACTTCAATTAACATTATACGTAAACCGGTGGCAAAAAAACACCCTATTTTCTGTCTGATTTTTTGAAGGCATGCGAAAGGACATCGCATACCATGTTCGATCCAAGATTTCTGCTAATTTGAAAATTTGCCCCTACATACGTTCGAACCGCAATTCTATGCACAGAGTAAATGTTTATTCCATGTTGTTTAAGCAGTTATACTCGACACAACACACAAACATGGAATTTCAGTTTCAGATCTGTGGTTTGCATGAATTCACTACGAAAATTGCAAGATTTTAAACATTGTCATTAAATGAAGTGCTAAATAGCCAAAAACAAATAGATTATGCTACCCTTAGGTATCAGCAAATTCAATCAGCATTATACAAAAACATATGGCAAAAGTCCCCTATTTTTTGTCTGATTTGTTTAAGGCATGCAGAGGTACATTGCATACTATGTTTTATCCAAGATTTCTGCTAATAGGAAAAATTGCCTCTACACACGTTCGAATTGCTATTCTAGGGTTAGAGTAAATCTTCATTCGATGTTGTTTAAGCAGTAATACTTAATACAGCACATTAACATGAAATTTCAGTTTAACATCCGTGTTTTGCATGAATTCACTGCAAAATTCACGAGGTTTCACACACTGTTATTGAATGCAGTTCAAAATAGCCGAAAACACATAGATTATGCTACTTCTAGTTATCAATAACTTCAATTAACATTATTCGGACACCGAAGGCTAAAATACCCTATTGTCTATCTGCTTTGTTGAAGGCATGCAGAAGTATATCGCATACCATGTTCTATCAAAGACTTCTGCTAATTTGAAAATCTGTCCCTACACATGTTGGAATAGCTATTCTATGCTCAGGGTAAATCTTAATTCGTTGTTGTGTAAGCAGTAATATTTAATACAGCACACTAACATGTAATTTCAGTTTGAAATCCATGTTTTGCATGAATTCGCTGCGAAATTCACGAGATTTTACACATTATCATTGAAAAAAGTGCAAAATAGTCAAATACACATAGATTATACTACCTCTAGGTATCAATAACTTCAATTTGCATTATACGAAAACCTACGGCAAAAATCCCCTATTTTCTGTCTGATTTTTTAAGGGTATGCAGAAGTAGGTACATCACACGCCATGTTATATAAAAAATATAAGTTAATTTGATAAATTGCCCCCTACTCACGTTCGAATCGTTATTCTATGCACGGAGTAAGTCTTAATTCGATATATTTTAAGCAGATATACTCGATACAATACGCTAATATGGATGTCCAGTTTCAGATCCGTGGTGTGCATGAATTCACTGCGAAATTCGCAAAATTTTAAACATTGTGATTAAATGAAGTGTAAAATAACCAAAAACATAGATTATGCTACCTTTAGGTATCAGTATCTTCAATTAGCATTATACGAAAACCGATGGTGAAAATCCCGTATTTTCTGTTTGATTTGTTGAAGGCAAGCAAAAGTTCAAACATACCATGTTCGATCCAAGATTTCTGTTAATTTGAAAAATTGCCCTTACACACTTTCGAAGAGCCATTCTAAGCACAGAGTAAATCTTTATTCCACGTTATTTAAGCAGATATACTCAATACAACTCACTAACATGAATTTCAGTTTCAAAACACTGGTTTGAATGAATTCACTTCGATATTTAAAAGATTTTACACGTTGTCATTGAATGAAATGCAAAATAGCCAAAAACACATAGATTATGCTACCTCCAGGCATCAATAAATTCAATTACATTCATACGAAAACATATGGCAAAAATCCCCTAAATTCTTTCTGATTTTTCAAAGGTATGCAGAAGTACATTGCACGCCATGTTTTATAATAAATTTATTCTAATATAAAAAATTACCCATACACACTTTCGAATTCCTATTCCATGCGCAGAGTAAAGCTTAATTCGATGTTTTTCAAACAGTTATACTGGATACAGCACATTAACATGTTTTTTAGTTTCAGATCTGTATTTACATGAACTCACTGCAGAATTCACGAGACTTCACACATTGTCATTGAATGAACTGCAAAATAGCCGAAAACACATAGGCTATGCTATCTCTTGGTATCAATAACTTCTGTTAGCATTATACGAAACCTATGGCGAAAATCCCCTATTTTCTGTCTGATTTGTTGATGTTATGCAGAAGTAAATCGCATACCACGTTTTATCCAAGTTTTCTGCTGATATGAAAAGTTGCCCCCTCACACGTTCGAATCGCTATTTTATGCCCATAGTAAACCTTAATTCGATGTTGTTTAAACAGATATACTCGATACAACACACTAACATGGACTTTCAGTTTCAGATCCATGGTTTGCATTAATTACTGCAAAATTCGCAAAATTTTACACATTGTCATTGAATGAAGTGCAAAATAGCCTAAAAATAAAATTATACCTCTATAGGTATCAATAACTTCAATTAGCATTGTACGAAAACCGCTGGCAAAAACGCCCTATTTTCTGTCTGATTTGTTGACGGCATGCAGAAATACATCGCATACCATGTTCTATCCAAGATTTCAGCTAATTTGAAAATTTGCCCCTACAGACGTTCGAATCGCTATTATATGCGCAGAGTGAATCTTAATTCGATGTTGTTTGAGCAGTTGTACTCGATACAACACACTAACATGGACTTTCAGTTTCAGATCCGTGGTTTGCTTGAACTCACTGCAAAATGTACAAGATTTTACACATTCTCATTGAATGAAGTGCAAAATAGCAGAAAACACATCGATTTTGCTACCTCTAGTTATCAATAACTTCAATTAAGAATATACGAAAACCTATGACAAAATCCCGTATTTTCTGACTGATTTTTTAAAGGTACGCAGAAGTATTTTGCAAGCCATGTTTTATAAAAAATACGCTAGTTTGAAAAATTGCTCCGGCACACGTTCGAATCGCCATTCCATGCGCATATAAATGCTAATTTGATGTTGTTTAAACAGATATACTCGATAAAGCACACTCACAGGGATTTCAGTTCCAAAACCGTGGTTTGCATGAATTCACCTCGATATTCACAAGATTTTACACATTGTCATTGAATGAAATGCAAAATTGCCAAAAACACATTGATTATGCTACCTTTAGGTATCAACAACTTCAATTAGCATTATAAAAAAAACAGTGAAAATCCCATATTTTCTGTCTAATTTGTTGATGGCGTCCAGAAGTACGTTGCATACCATATTCTATCCATGATTTCTGCTAATATGAAAATTTACCCCTACACATGCTCGAATCGCTATTCTATAATCAGAGTAAATCTTAATTCGATGTCATTTAAGCAGTAATACTCACTACAGCACACTAGCATGTAATTTTAGTTTCAGATCCGTGTTTTGCAAGAATTTACTGCAAAATTCACGAGATTTCACTCACTGTCATTGAATGAACTGCAAAATAGCCAAAAACACATACATTACGCTTCCTCTAGGTATCGAGAACTTCAATTAGCATCATACGAAAACCTATGGCGAAAATTCCCTATTTTCGATCTGATTTGTCAAGGGTATGCAGACGTACATTACAAGCCACGTTTTATGAAAAATTATGCTAATATGAAAAATTGCCCCTAGACACGTTCGAATCGCCATTCCATGCGCATATAAATCTTAATTCGATGTTGTTTAAGCAGATATATTCGATAAAGTTAACTGACATGGATTTCCGTTTCAAAACTCTGGTTTGCATGAATTTACCTCAATATTCACGAGATTTTATACATTGTCATTGAATGAAGTGTAAAATAGTGGAAACACATAGATTATGCTACCTCTAGGTATCAATAACTTCAATTAGCATAGTACGAAAACCTATGGCGAAAATCCCCTTTTATTTGTCTGATTTGTTGAA
>VCRD01006196.1:0-21474 GCA_006783055.1 Trinorchestia longiramus
ATATATATATATATATATATATATATATATATAGATATATGTATGTATATATATATATGTATATATAATATGTAATGTTTTACGTTATTTTTTTACTTACCGAATGCATAATCAAAAAATTTATCCGTCAATGTCAGCTATTGCTTTGCTACAATAAGTGACTGTGAAACCTCAGAACTTTAGTCTACTACAGCTTTTCTTATCTATATCAACATCTAAGTATTGAAATTTGACACATTCACTGTTATTTTATTTTTTACTCTCTTCTCTGATATGTAACTCCCGTTCATATTAAACACGATGTTTACAGATAACTGTAATAATGATTAAATTAAATCGATCATCAGCAAGCTATACTATACGGTCAACCAGTAATTTGAAATTACAATTTCAATTTAATAACAATCACAACTTTATGTTTTAAGTTTTCGCTCTCATAATTTTCCTTTTTCGGTCTTTCTCGGATGTTAAACATCCATTTCAGTTAAATGTAATTTGTCAAGTCTAATCTGTACCTAAAGAAAATATTTCGCTTATCACCTAAAATGCGTATAATACCTACCACTTCAGAATTTATATGTATCACCAATGATTACCTCTTAAGTCATAATTGAAAAAGCGAAATTTCATTTGTTTCCCCATGTATGTTTAACATTCATAGCGTGATGTGAATGTTTACGTATACCCGTAGGTACTGCTTTTCTATCATCTATGATACTATGCATAGAATACCTACCACTTAAGGATTTTATGATAAGGCATTTTTAAAAACCAATGCTGTTACATTTCTTATGTACCAACTTTATTGGAAATATACGTTTTTGTTTTTTTTGTTTGTTTTTTTGAAATGATCGACTTGCAGAAGGCAGCATCAGTTAAAAATTATTCAGTAGGATTATCTTGCCAAGGTCTAATCCAACCACTCTTTACAATGAGGTAGGGGCTCATTAACATTAGTACAACAGTATCTTTTTACATTGACAAGAAAACATTTGAGTCACGATTGATTTTACAAGATATCAGATTAGCAAGGATAATTAAATTACATCCCTGACATAAATTACAAGGATTTGCATTAATTTGTGAGAGCACACTTGCATAAACAACACAAAAGAAAATATATTAACATTTACACATATGGCATGACACTTTAGAGCCTTTCAATATTAAGATATCTAAATTAGTAATACATACCTACAAAAAAGTGGATTTGCATTTAGTTTCCACATAAGTACATCTCTTGCATAAATTATTGATGAGAACAATGAAGCTGATAATCACATGCTACCAAGTGCGAGGAAAATGCGCAGCCTAGAAAATAATGACTTAAAACATCACTGTCTTCAGGACCTCATTTGACATTTCATTTTACCTAGTTTAACAAGCAATCAAGTTCTATGATTAAATTAAATCTTACTAGAGTTACGAAAACGTTACTAAATATTGTAGTTAGCAGATGCGATGTAAATCCTTTCTTCTTCAGTAAGGGAAAGTCTAACATCTACCCTTAAACAAATTTTAGTTAATTATTAGTGTAAAATTATAAGTGTCGTTGGATATGTAATACCCACTGATACTAAGGTTGAGTACTAGACAATGAAACTCCATATTTTATAGATTATAGTCACGTAACATATCCTAGGCAACATGGTCGTACATAATGGATTTTAAGTATTTAAAAACAAATAATAATATAATTAATTTTCATACGTGAATATGTACTCACTCTCGTGAAATAAGTAGACTAAAAGAAGCAACAGCTTCCAACATTTTGGGAAGAACAGTGCCATTTCTGGCTGCGGGCTTTTAACTCCAGTCACAGCAATTCGATTTTCGCAGTCCGTAGTTAATTGCAGCTATGATCCCAAAGCACTGAAGACCGAGCTGGGTTTCAGGCCGTTACATCTGTGATGGATCCGAGGCAAACAAACAGTTTTAATCAAATGAGATAAAAAGCACGCCAAGTGATAGAGTTCACCACTGTTGAAGCACTGATCACTTGTCCACGCCGCCACATTTGTTGGAAAACATCGCAAAACAATGGCCAGCGTGGGTGATGTAATTTCGAGATAAAGAAGATGATATTTGGCCATAGGTTGCTTTTTCAGCATAATGAATGCACGTTGATCGGACTGTATGATAAACTCAACCTCACAGAAAGAAAAATCAAGTTAACATTAAATACATATGATGTTCGGTGTGTGGGTTACAAAATGAAGCATTTGAAGCCCTACAGTTCTTACAATTTAATTTCTGACAAAATTAGATGTCATAAAAGCATAAGTCCACCACATGTATGCGCATCGAAGCGTGAATCTGTATACACAATTAATTTAAAATCGCAATTTCCCTTACATTTTTTGGATTGAATGTATATTTACCATGGAGAAAAGTACGAGACATAGTCAATATTTGTTAATACGAGTTTCACTTTCAAAAATCTGTAAAAAAGTATCTAAAGTGTATTGAAACTTATTATTGTTCAGTCATATCGATAGCTAACCTCCTAGGTACATGATGTAAAATCCATACAATTGAAGAACACGTCTTTTTGCCCGTTCCCATGGCGCAAGTCTTTGCCTTCCCGCTAACCTTTTGGTTTGATCTGTTCTTGTGACCTGGCAGTGATAGATACCAGTATAGCTTTTCTGGACAGCGGGAGTTGGACAAGAGGCTCACAACCAGCAGGTTTTTTATGTTGCTATACGTTGGGTTTCATGTTTTCAGTGGTAGAATGTTAGGTAAAACTGTTTTCATCACTTTTGAATTTCAAACAATATTAAGACTCAATGTTAACTTGTGAAAAACATTCTAAGTTTATAACTCTCAAAGTGCCTTCCCTGTATTCGTCAGCACAGCGGGCTGGGCAGAGACCAATAGCCGGGGCATCGTATGTTGGCTGGACGGTCCTTTTTTGTGACTAGCGTTGGAGTCTTCCATTAACAGTAGATGGTCGTGACTCGGCGCTCGTTTCAGTAGCTCCCCAGCTCCTCAAAGCTCCTTATTTTCGTTCTTCATCGTCCTTCTTAGTATCAGGGATTACCTCAGTTGAGTAGAGAAGTAAATACAACACCTACCGTGTGCCGGTCATCGCTCCTGTTGCTGTGCCATCACCTTCTATCACCTGCGTTTCTCCAAACATCCAACATCTTTTAGAGACGGCACAGAAATTTTATGCCACGACATATCTCTCAGCATTGCTGTTCATCCCTGTATGCAGAAAATTGTCACGTTCCTGGTAGCAAATTTCAAAAGAGGTCGCAAATTTATTGTTCCTATACCAGCCACGTCGTTGATCGAGTGTCTCTGTAACATTCGCGAGGTCAATAAGGTGAAAGGTATGTATACTTTCTGACATCTCCTCCCACTACACTAACAAATTCAGAAATTGATTAACAAGGGCAAACGCACCTGCCCTTACTTATAATTATTGTTCTGCCTTTCAAGTCTCACAGCGTGCCCTTATTTTTCATTGTATTTCACTCAAAGCACACAGGTTCAACTGTTACTTTTCAATATTTTTTTTCGATCGTATCTACCTTTCTTTTACATGAATTTTAACCATGCCCAGTGAAATTTGTAATTTTTAGGATTTTGAAGTGTAAACATCATCCCTCTTCCTCTCTGCCTCATCACCTTTCGAGGAACTCAGGCTTTCGGACTCAGCCCGAGTAAGAGATTTTGCAAAGTTTATGTGTACATTCAAGCCGTCTTACAGGTGGCCTCTGTCAAAATGCATCATTCATATCAGAAGTTCACACGCGCCTGACTCGGGCGTAGGAGTTACAGCTGAAATTTTTATTTATTTTTTCAAAAGTTAAAACGAATTCATACTGGATATTTTTTGGAAACATTCGATTTCTATCGATTATAGAGCATAGATTTGAAATTCTAATCTCTGAACAGTGTTCTTTCTGCAATATTCTTACAGGAGCGAAAAATTGTCTAGTAATTCAGACTACTACGAATGAGTCTATTTTGTGAAAACCAGCTGCGTTTTTAGTAATGCTTTCCTGCACGAGTATAGGCAGTAGTCAGTTTGAGATTGTTATCCATTTCGCTAGCGATCACTGATTGCTCACAGTTTTTCAGTGATGTGCCTCTTTGTGTAAAAATCAGTTATTATTTACTAGGTTACTTAACGTGCATTTATTTTCCTCTTAACTTCTGAATAGAGGACATAGTGCTAGATATAGCAAAATCACTTGAGGATAGAAATATTGGTGACATGTGCAAACTGCACGATATTTTCGCTTTGTTTATTCGTACGTATTATGCGAACTCGTGGGCACCTGAGTAACTCTAATGACCTGGAGTCTCCTTTGAAACAAATATGTCAAGGATTTGATCACTTCCACCAACCATCGTTTTCAATTTTGCAATTTGCATTGACGATGCGGTTGTATTGTTGTTCTATGCGATTGTCGGAGCCAGCTGTCTGCCTGCGTGCGGTCATTTGATAGATACACATACAAAAATAATGTAGCAAGAACTAAACTCGAAATAACCTGGCATCCGAGCCAATTTCGTAACTTCCACCCTTACGCCACACCTGGAGATAGAAATGATATAGATCATCACTTTTGCTGTAGTATTTATTTCTGAAAATTATAATTTTCACACTAACTGAATTTAAGAAAATTCTTTAATAGTACCAAAATAAACAACCTTATTTTATTTAAGATTTAGCCCTAGTTCTTGATAAACCTAAAAACCAGCACGTCTATCACATACACTGAATGTTATAATTTAGTTTTGTGAACTTATGAAGGATAACACTCAAAGGATGAAACTCAAGAGTAAGTATAATCACCACCGAAATTAGTACTTTGTGTTAAGATCAACGAAAGCAAATCGTAGACTAACTTGAATAAATCAAGGACCTTGTAGGACAAAAAGTTATGTTTCAGTCACTATCCAACGAAAGATCAGCCAGGGAAAAAAAGAAAACTAAAACTCTTTCAAGTGGTGGATACTTTAGCGAATGTTTGAAAAACAAAAGATTTAAGAAAAGTAAAGGTCTAACTAATTCCGAAATTGAGCCCACTGATCCTTACATGTGAAGCTAGGTTTGAAGCATTTAATTACGAACAACTCTGGAAAATGGAAACTCTTAAAAAGCACAAGAAAAGAACTGATGCTACAAACCAATTCGCAGGAGCTAATGAATTCGTTTTCTCATCCGAAGAGCGCGAAGTTCTCGTGATAATCTGGATGAAACGTTCCATGTATTGTAGAAGGACATTAAAATTTCGAATCCAAAGTGGCGACTGTATTTGAAATCACAGTTATGCTATTAGTAAGAGTTACAATCCGAGACGCCTCTATTAACTCTACACGAAGAGGACACGCAAAACAATTGGACGCACTAGCCGCCTTAAAAAACTGTAATGCTCGAAACATTACGCATTATCTAAGAAGATATTTTTTCAAATACGGCTTGATCAACATGAAAAGGTAGCTATGATCACTGCATACCGGTATGTAAGCACAGTAGATTTCGTTCGTCTGCCATCCGCGCTTTTTCCGCGACACCCATTGCAAGCGCTCGTATTTATGTACGAGGTATATTGTTCAAAAAAATATACCAGAACAAAATATATCAGAAACTTGAAATAATTACGTATATTGTTAAAGTTTCTGATATATTTTGAAGTTTCAGCACTGAAGTACAAAATGAACAGCTTGAAACTAACCTCACGGAATACTTTAAGTGCATCGCTAGGTAAAGTACGTTTTGGGCGTACTTGAAATGAGAACACTTTCACTCCGCTGTAGAGGGAAGTACGACCGAGTAACTTCAATTAAAATTACTTTTTAACAACTTTTGTAGCGCGAACGGCAGGATTTGTGTAAATTGAGGACTCTGGTTAGACTTATTTTAGCGTTGTTTTTGATTGCATATCGTTAAGGATGCGGGTGACGTTTAGGTAGAGCCCCATAACACAGTCTATCGACGACTTTGGTGGGGTGCAAGAAATTCTCTTCATCCATATAATTTTTCACTGCGTCATAACAAATAAGATCCAAGTGACAATCCAGTGAAACAACCGAACTTATGCTTAAATACACGACAATACACATGCCAGAGCAGTGGTGTTACACCAGCAGTGCAAGTGCCTACCTGCTGGGTCGAGCGTATATTACTCAGCAAACAACAGATAACCGTAATAATTATTTTATATCTGTACTAATGGTGAGTTTCGACTCCTCTAATGTTAATTGTGGCTTACATTTCCACCCTTCCTCGCGCCAAAAACAAAGAGAGAAGACATACTCAAACTTTATTGACTATGGTCTGTTACCACACGGGTTCGCTGAAATGACACTTCGATCATAACTTCGAAAAGACTTGACAGAAATGTTTCAAATCGAAAGCCACAACCCATGGCACATTGTCGATACTAGAACTGCTTCATGTGCTCTATGTAACTCAGGTCATCTAAAGACCGTTACGTTAACGACACAAAGACTAAAAATCCATAAAACAACAAAAAACGGCAAATTTTAATCATATTGAGAACAACTGCATATACAACTGGCAAGAAGTAATTGTTTTCATCCGTTAAGAAATGTCGTCAGAGCTAAACTAACGCCATTCCCGCCCAGATGCTTGATTGAGTTTAACCGAACATTGTAAATGTAACACACTACTGAGAAGATCACTCACTTTTCAAAGCGTTTCAGGAGAAGAAAGTCAAGTTTAATTGGCTGTTTTCAGAAGCTATGATGTATAACAAAAAATTGAATGTAAATAAGTAATGCGCAAACACGTTCGTTACCAACCACGAGTTATCACGTAGTCGGCAATTATCATTTGTTACAAATCGAGAACATTTGGCTTTAGTTACAATAGTTTAGTATTTTACTTTTCTGATTAGAGAAATAAAATACAACACCGTTGGTAAGGACAGCCAGAATGTACCTTTCGTCATTGGCAGCGAAAGTGACAATCCATTTTTAATTCTATACTTATGACATGCTCATTCGATAATGTGATTGTTGCTGATTTACACAGCTTTAAATATCATAGAGTATAAAGTTAAAATAATCTAATTCACGTTGTTTAAAATGGTTTCGAAATGCAATTGAATCGACACGTTTTTTCAATATACTTTTGGTGTTACAGCTCTTTAGAAAGTGAGTTCAAATTATTTAGGCATTTACTTCTCAAGTTGTGACTAACGAGTAACAAAGCAGAACAAGGACCTCCTTTGCTTTATTCGTTTGACTTCAACTTCAAGACACAACACAGACATTCATGTGCATGTTACGACTGTTTATACTACTATTATAATTAAACTATGGGACAAAGACGCACCTCGTCAGATCGCAGCACTCAAGCCAATAAAGATTATCTTACATACAAAACACGACAGAAGAATACTGGAACAAAGTAGCTGCGCTCCAGCTGAAATGTCTGGGATCTACTCAAAAAGCTGAAGGGTTCAATGACAAAGGAGACCTACCTTAGTCAAAAACTAAAATCCACAATAGATGATCATGCTGAATTTATTGAAGGTAACTCATTGCATGTGAGGAACGCCGCGTTTCCTACAAGCCCAAACAAAGACTGACAATATAAATATCAGTTCAAAAGAAACAAATTTTTTCTAACCCAGAGCATCGCTAGCTTCAAAATATGCTGAACGACAATCCCTCCTGCGTTTTCTCGAAAACTCTTCAAAATCATAACAAACAACTCAATCTCGTAGCTTTTTTTGCCAAAACTTAAATGCGATGATTAAGTTAAAACAGACTTGGGTGAAACCATTTTTTTGAAGAATAAAAACTCGGTTTTTGAAATATATGTAACAACGTATAAGTTTTGTTAGAATTCAATTGTAAGCTATCGTTCAAATTCAATACAGTAAAGGCATGAGTCATTGAATTACCTTCACTAACCAACTAATGGGAATAGCGTTGGCAGAGATGTATTATATCTGCTGGGTTTGCTGTACATCAGCGGTGTTTGAGTTAGACCGGCTGCTCAATGTAAGCCACTACTGTCTCATTAAAAACAAAATTCTTACCAACGTACAGCTAAGTAAAGCACTGAAGAAAGTTATTAAAGAAATAAATGAAGAAATAAGCCTACTGCAGTAGTATGAGACGACCATGGCGAGGCTAAATGAAGTCGCTCTTAGTATCAGATTCACTGACGAAGTTGTGCAATAGAACCACTCGTAAGGAGAAAACTAAACGCTTCTCTCTCTTCGCTTTGCCGAGAGATAGAGCACTATATTAATGAGTACAGTAACGAAACAACCATGCCCAGAAATGGCAAGGCTGATTGGCCTTACGAAAAGTGAAATGTTAAACACGAGAAATTTTGTACCAGGTGAGCTGATGCAACAGCGGTATAGTACCGGATGATAACTCAGTAATTCAACGAAACACAATCCAAAGTTGTTATGAGAAAATTTTCTTCTACTTAATTTACTGGCAAAGACGAGAAACAAGGAAGGAAAAAAAATCCGCTAAGAATAACTGGAATAGTAAACAAAAAACTGAGATAAGGCAACAGAAAACTGAAGAAGTATATCCTCTTACAGATGACGGATATGTGGAGTTAGTAACAAGAACTGATATCAATGTCATTATTTGAGTCTAATTCATCACAGCAAATAGAAATTCAACTATGTTTTCAATAAAAAATATAAAACCCGCGCTACGCTACTTTTCACTAAGAACAGAACATCAATCAACAGTAAACAATATAGAACTAACAGCATGCAAGTGCTAATTACAGTAGAGCACTTGACTGTATGAGCCAACATATTTCTTTCCGACAATACCATACCAATGAGATTGTAGTCTTCTCCGTGGTTATTATTGCTTGAAATTGTCGGCTTTGAGAAGGTAGGTAACGCACCCGTGGCGTTTAAGACCATTAGACAGCTGGTTAACTGATGATCGAGCCATTAGACAGCTGGTTAACTGATGATTGAGCAATTAGACAGCTGGTTAACTGATGATCGAGCCATTAGACAGCTGGTTAACTGATGATCGAGCCATTAGACAGCTGGTTAACTGATGATCGAGCAATTAGACAGCCGGTTAACTGATGATCGAGCCATTAGACAGCTGGTTAACTGATGATCGAGCCATCAGACAGCTGGTTAACTGATGATCGAGCCATTAGACAGCTGGTTAACTGATGATCGAGCCATCAGACAGCTGGTTAACTGATGATCGGGCCATTAGACAGCTGGTTAACTTCCATCGATGGTTTCAGATTTCTTGCTCAACAGCAATTGGTTAAGGATGTTTTCATCGATATTAAGTTTTAAAATCTTGAGCATCATACTAGATGCCTCCCGTTGAGCAGAAATTAGAATAGCACAAAAAAAATTCATTAAAAGCAACACGTAACACCACAAGAAAGCATATCAGAGTAAGATTCGCAAAAATTCCATTAAATAGGCAAGCATGAAGAAAAAATATTATTCACTTGAAACTAAAATAAAACTGAAAATATGCTGAGATAATTTAGAGATGAACAAAAAAGCACAGAGAACAAAAAGTGAGCGCTGTGCACACAGCAGAACTTTAAGCTCATACAGAGAACACACTTCATAGGAGAAGCACAAATAATCCTCTAGGGTATACATGTATAAATAGATATAGATCATTAGCAAAGGCTAGTACTACAAAGACCTATTTTACACACCCGCCTCGTAAAACCCTAGTTTATCTACGACTTATCAGCTCTTGTGAGAGACATACAAATAAATTCTGCACAAGTAGGAGCTCTCTACAATAAAAGTCAGTAATTATCTACAACCAGGCACTTCAACTAGAGTTCTCGGCGTTCAGGGAAACTCGCATCGTCTTATTTATTGTCAGAAGATTGTGTCGAGAGTCGAAAAAAGGAAATGTGCGTTCAGTTTCATACACAATAACACAAATAAAACAATCTAGATACAGTAAATAGATAACATCCTGGTACAAATAGAGCGTGTGCGCTTCATTCGCAGATACTAACAGTACAGTTTACAAGCACCTCATCGCTCATGAGAAGCCATAAAGAAAAGCACACAGAAGAGTTATTAGCACGCCACGGATATATTGAAGCATAAAATACGACTTTTCAAAACTCGACCTGACGGAGATTTGTGTGACGGCAGTGAGGATCAGAAACTGTTTAACCAAGCCGGACAATTTAGCTCCTCAACCCATTCATATTTACGAGGTTTGAGATTTTATTGACATGTACAGAATACATGTAGGAGTTTAACTCCTACGTTCCCCTAAAGAATGCTTCAACAGTGGCAGGGAATATCTCAACGAGACAAAAAATTGAAAAATAAAGTGAATAGGCCAAGTCGTAATGACACTTCTGCTGCAGGTAGGTTGTACAGAACACAAGCATTTTGCACGAGATAGAGAACGAAAAGTGAAAGTAAAGATAGCCTATTTGTTGTACAGAACTGTGCTCACAACAGCATCCTGCAGCAAAGACTTGCTGACTTTGCAACGAATAGCTTGGGTTACTACAGGAAAAAATTCATTTCCCAAAGGACACTAATGAGCTCAAACACTGTAAGAATACCTTCCTTGAGTGCTACAAAGGAGTCCTGCACATCCTCTGAAGAGCGCTAAGTCCCTGAGACACTTCAAAAGAATATTCCATTTAACGAGGCCCTTGGGTGTGAAACTAGGCCATGATTCCATTTCAAAGGTATGGCAAAACGGCACATTAGCTCAGGGACTCGTGCAGCACAGCCCACTACAACCGGCAAAAAAATGTGAGCATTTCAAAGCAGAAAAAGTGAAGCGAAACGAAACAACAGACATGAACATGACTCGTACAAGAACGCGATTGAAGACCTCGCAGGTCTCCTCATGAAAACAACAAGATCATGCTAGAAACTAAACCTATAACAGACTCCAGCGACTGTCACTGATGATTTGTGTAGCAAGAGAGGCCACTGAGGAGTGCTAATTCCACAAAGGCACACTGACAAAGTCAAACACTACAAGCGAGCCCCTTGAAGTAAGGTCAGAAATCCTACATATCCGCAGACGATCGCGAAGTTCATAAAATATGCTGAAGGAAAGTCTCACTCACTGCAACCACGCACAGAAAGCTGTTCATCTTGCAGTATCAGTCTTTCACATTTCGAGCCACGATAATGACTCGCATTCACATAAGTATATTATTCTAATTTAAGAATATTAACATAGCATAATATTTATAGTATTGACGTAGGAAATCAACAATATTAACGCACGAGTATTATGAATAATGACGCAGATTATAGGAAATGTTAACGCAAGAACAATAAGAATAATGAACAAAAGATGATTGAGATTATTGAATAAATAGCATATTGCCCTGTTAGTGCAGATTTATAATTCATATTTTAGCTTAGTAAGTCAAAACAACAAAAACACACACTAAAATAACCAAGAGGTTTGAGTGCAACACTTTTCACTTCTATTACACTTGGGAACTGGAACACAACAAGCAGCGCTCCAAGCAACAAAAAATAACCTTGAGCTGAAAAACGAAAAAATGACACAAGGACGTGAGCTGAAGTGCGACAGCACTCACATGAAGTATCGCCTCCATACTCTAAAAAATACTTGTGAGAGGAAGGTGACAAATAAGGCCAGCTAACGCTAACTGAAACCCAAAAGAAAATGTCACAGTGAAAGCAGCTTCATTTGATGTAGATAGAACCACCACACCTACGATGCGAGCAAACACAGACACAATGAACACAACCTCCTGCAGAGAAGATTGAGAATGACGCATCTCTCGACGCACGCTTAGTCTCCACAATCCTTTGAAGGATACTAACTCCCTTCACTGCATCCCCTCAGCAGTTGAAGGTCAGTAAAAATTGAGTACACTTCCTGTGGCGAAGTCACGATTTCAAAGACTTGAAGCTCTGAATTAACGTATCTTCCTACCAAGAGGCTCCCCTTGAAAAACACCTGATCATGAATGAAGACGCATTTAACAGTCCAAACAGCTAACGGTCACGATTTTTAAAATTTTGTTTAAATAGAAACAATTGTTGCATTCAAAACTGAGGTTCTTTCTAGCTGATAGCAAACGAACTTGAAAAATTCCTTTTTTATTTTCTTCCATATATTTTGAGCTACCCTTGTGAAAAATAGGAAATAACCCAACCAACACCACATAAGTACTGATAAGTTAAGATATTCAGTACTAAAAATTGAAACCAGGTAATAGAATCCAATGACAATATTTATCGTGTAAAGTGTCAAGATCGGTAAAAATTTTCTATACACTATGAAAGTACGGTTCACCAGTTGAGAAACGCGTGTTCGTAAGTGCGCTCTGCCATCGCCAGAGAGAGAGCCAACGACGTCGGCAAAGAATGTAAAGTGAAGATTATGAGATCCCGTAGCAGGTACATTCAAATCTCCAATATCATCAACTTCAAATTAGAGAAAATTGACGTTGGATATCCAAAAAATGAATGAGCAAATGAATGAGCAAACAACTGAGGCCTTCCTAGTACATATGATCATGATCCAGGGATATTTTGTACCTACTTATACCCTCGATCAATGTTATGAAAAACAATTTCCCCTCGTCATTTCTGAAAAAATAAACACAAAAACCGTTCTCTACCAAGACTAATGATATTGCATTAAATTACATACATTTAGCGGCGTAATTGCTCCATAAGCAGGTCTACAACCCCTAAAGTGGGTAATTTTCATGAGACTAACAATTAAACAGATTCGAAGACACACACACCATCGCAACAAAACTGCAAACACGTTTCGGCAGCCACACTTATGAAGAAAAATGAGTAAAGTAAAGGAAAACTAAGTATCAAACATAAATAGATCTGACCACCCGTACTGCTGAGTTTGCGCTGGTCTGTTATAACCTACGCTGGAGTGAGTCCAGTTCCGAACTACTTCGAGTACTTCTTCACTGTAATAATAGCAGCAAAATGTATAACCTAGTTCCTGATCCGTAAGCAAGGACATTCCGAGAGCAGTTGATGAATATGAAAGTATGAATTAATCGAAGCAACACTGCTGCAATAACTTAGGAACCGTGAATTGACCGATGTAATACTCCTCCAATAACTTGGGAACCGTGAATTGACCGATGTAACACTGCTTCAATATCTTGAAAACCGTGAATTGACCGATGTAATACTGCTGCAATAACTTAGGAACCGTGAATTGACCGGTGCAACACTGCTATAACATATTTCATTTCTTTTATATTTCAATGACATTAATAACAGGAATAAGCATAGATTGTTGCTTTTTGCATTTTTGCGAATGTGAATAGCACTTTTTTGCTTCAACGTTCAGAAATATGGAAGTGCCAACCTAAATGTAACATTTAACGCACGAAGGTAACTAAAAAAGTGATATTCTATCATGCTCTTCACAGAGGTCAAAAGCACAGAATACCAAAAAGATTATATTTGTGAATACTTAACTACTAAATTTGCGATACACACTTTTGAGACTATTTTAATACATGATTTCGCTGTCTAGTTTTCAGGTTCTTGACACCAACAGCAAGCTACCCTCGTGAACAATATTGAAAGTGTTGCATAAGTTCGAAATTTTGTTCCAATCTACATATCACTTTCCCTAGTCGTATGCATAACACAGATAAAAACCTCAAATTTACATTAGTATCGATATAGACATGATGCCTAAGGAGAGTATCTCCATTGTATTCTAACCGAACAGATTAGATACCGCTAAAGGACCGGTACAACTCTAACATGACACTAACTTATATCACTGCTTTACCTAGGATCTATTTATACAAAAGATTAATGAAAAGCCTTTCACTTGGATTAACACGCTAACGCAGGAAATGCAGATTCAGGCAGACAAGACCTCTAGGAAACCAGTGGGACTGAGTGTGGCGTGTGGGAGTGTGTGTGGGTCGTGGGAGTATGTGTAGGGTGTGAGAGTATGTGTGGGGTGTGAGAGTACGTGTGGAGTGTGGGAGTATATGTAGGGTGTGAGAGTATATGTGGGGTGTGAGAGTATATGTGGGGTGTGAGAGTATATGTGGGGTGTGAGAGTATATGTGGGGTGTAGGAATATATGTGAGATGTGGGAGTGTGTGTGTGTGTGGGGGGGGGAGCAATGTTACCTGCTTCTCACTAGCAAATGAGAGGATGTGCTGAAAGCGACAACGAATTTGTTTGTTTACATTGTCGAGACGAATTTTCAGACATAAAGAGTTGTTGATTCTAATGAAAATAGAAAGTATACTCGCTACATTAACCCCTTAACAGGCGCAGACTCTACACGGTCTAGCCAAGTGTGCCTTTTCCTGTCTAAGACGTGCTGAGACGCTCACAACTCAAATACCCGGGCCACTGCGCCTTCAATGAAAATGTAAAAATTACTATATTAAAAATATAAGAAAAAAAATGATTGAAAACGCAACGTTTTCCAGAAATAATGGTAGGTGAAGGGGTTAAACAGGAAAATGTGCGTAATCTGACTTTCAATGAATTCTCTCCTGGACTTCAACCAATTTTGTTAGCTTCTCGAAGCGATTCTGTTACGGCGCATAATTTATAGAATAATAAGTCTCTGAAAATGGAAAAATTTTGTGCGGTGAATGGAAACTTCCTAATTTGAGGGAAACAACGTAAAACTGCAATTTCACGTACGAAATCGCTATACTAGAGAAAGCTTTCCTTTAAACACAATAGATGGCATATTGCAAGATAATATTAGAGTGATGTTATGGTGTAAGATCAAGGCCAATCCGGTGAGTACGTCCACGATGCCGGCAGTTAGGACGCCCCAGTGTGGCATGTGTCCTTTGTATCACACCAACACCGTGTCGGCACTCTGCAAAAATTAAAATTGAAAAATAAACATGTATAATTCATAGGAATCAACATGGCAACAGGAAAACATTAAAGATGCAGGATTAAACCCCAACAATTTTTTAATGCAGTGCTTCAACAAGAACAGCATCAGGATTCTAATGAGCAGAATAGTTAATGAGTGGTGTATCAAGGAAGAGGATCAGTTACGCTGGTGTTCAAGCTTGCATGTACGCAACAGCGCTAAACATACACGAAAACATAAAAAAGAGAAAATTATCTCAAATGCTAGGAACCAAATGGCAAAACCCACACAAAATAGAAACAATAAATTTCCAATGAGCGGCACAGAACACCCTAGTGAACCGTGATGCTCCTAAGGTACATCATTAGTCACAATTATGGAATTGCAGACATCACACCGCAGGACACACATGTACGCACCTCTATCACTTGCACTACATAACACGACACACTTAAAATACACAAGTAGTTAAATTACAATACACAATACACAAGTAGTTAAGTTGTAATGCACAATACACAAGTAGTCAAGTTCCAATGCACAATACACAAGTAGTTAAGTTGCAATGCACAATACACAAGTAGTTAAGTTGTAATGCACAATACAAAAGTACTTGAGTTGCAATGCACAAGTAGTAAGTTGCAATACATAACACACAAGTAGTCAAGTTGCAATACACAATATACAAGAACATAGTTAAGTAGCAATACACAAGTAGTTGAGTAGCATCTCGTAACTTGATAAGAGCTCACCAGGCAGAGGCATCATCGGTGATGATGCTCTGGATGACGTGGTTGTGAGGGACACTAAACTCGTTCAGCCTGAAGCGGTCAGGCAGCAGCACGCCTCCGTAGAACCACCGTTGCCGGACATCCCCAAGCTCCTCTTGTTCCTAGTCACAAAAGTTGCCGTAGTAATACAATAGTAATAAAAACAGTGCATTAAAATTACGTGGATTTCAAATTTCAAGAGTACCGTGAGAAGGGCAGACTGAAAGAAAAATAAGGCCTCCATAATTCGAGGCCTAAAACCTCTGAAATAGATGTGAAAAATAATTTACACAAATTTATTAACATTGCAGGCAGATTTTAGAAAAGTATTGTATACTTTCTGTTCTAATTTTCATTTTACATCTTTAAAACTATTAGCGTTATCTTCCATTTTTTACGTCTGCATCGTAAATTGAACTGTTAATGTTCGTGAAGTTCTGTGTAGGTTTATAGCGAAAATTTCAGATGACATCTCCATTCGATTTTTGGAAACCACCCTTTCACTTTGCTCGCATAGTCCATTTAATCTGTACGTTCGGAATGGTCAATAACATTGGACCGTTGCATTAAGTCAGTACCTTCCAGACAGTGAAGTTAGAAGGACCTATAGAGGTAATCCAGAGGCCTTCAATGATGTGTTACACATTCACGGTCATGACAACATGCACAGTAGCACAAAATATTGACGAGAACAAGCTTTGTCAGCATTTTGATAGTGAGGGTCAGAAATTTTACATTTAACAAGCTATACTGCACTTATTTTCAGGTCCACTTGAAAAAGACTAAGCACTCACAAGTGCAAAAACACCAGATGAAAGTGAGTGGGCGGTGCTTCACATGGCCATGTGGGAGATCAGGGGCGCGCTTTAAACGCTTTAAAATACATCAGTTGTGCAAATTTAATTTACTCGCAGGCCGAGCGTCAAACTTGAGCATAGTGAATGACACAAAGTACTAGACAAATACTATCAAAATCATGCCACTACAACTTGAAGAATAACATTATTGATTCCAGCTTAGCTGCTTTCATGCTACTATCCACTTCTTGAAACAGTTCATTTCTCGAAAAGTTTGTCAGGAAAAATTATGCATTATTATCGAGAAAAATCAATTGCAATTTAATTTTTAATAAACTCAACTTGATGAACTGCCCATATCGAATTATTCTTTAATTAATTTTAAACACTTCGTGAAATCAGAAACTAGAAAACATTTGACATTATTGGATATTCATAACAAGAATTAGTAGGTCGTATGAAGATAAACATTTAATTAATCTAAAATCTCGGTTGATGAGCTTAACTACAGCGACCTGAGGCAAATTTGGTCCATTTCTGTGAACCGTGTTTTGTTTTAAAAACCTCTGCCATCTTTATTTTATTTCAAGCAAAATCCATAGCATTTCTGTGAACGTCTCGTTTTTAACAACCTCCGACATCTTCTCTCCTTACTTTAATTCAAGCAAAATCCCCAGCATTTCTGTGAACAACGTCTTGTTTTTAACAACCTCCGACATCTTCTTTACCTACTTTATTTCAAGCAAAATCCAGAGCCATTTTCGTCACAACTAAAAACACGCAAAACATGAACGGTCGAGGACATTCATAGCTGTGGACGTACACCAACCTTGAGGGCGCGCTTGCACTCAGCGATGGTGCTGAAGGTGCGTACTGGTAACTTAACGTCCTTCGACGTGGTTGAGAGGCGCACCTTGATCACCACCTCCTCGCCAGGCAGCCACGTGCTTTTTTCTGTGCAAACACGAGATACTATCATCCCTCACCACTTTTGTGAACAGCAACTTTTCTTGTTAGTGATAGACATGGTGTACGCCATGGGAGTTCTGATACCATGGGAGTACCGACACCATGGGAGTTCTGATACCATGGGAGTACCGACACCATGGGAGTACCGACACCATGAGAGTACCGACACCATGAGAGTACCTACACCATGAGAGTATCGACACCATGAGAGTACCGACACCATGGGAGTACCGACACCATGAGAGTACCGACACCATGGGAGTACCGACACCATGGGAGTACTGACACCATGGGAGTACTGATACCATGCATGAGAGTACAGATATTATAAGCGTCTTAATACTCAGAGTGTATCAATATTATCGTAACCATGCTTGAGATGTGCGCTATTGTTGTAGGTCTTTTAAAAGAATTCGGCACAAAGTTACATTTCTTACTGCCCCGAGCATTCGTAAATCGATAACTTTCACCCAGGTTCGAAAAGAATGTCGAATTTGTTCAATGAATTAGGAATGCAATTTTACTAGCCTGAACTGAGCAACTCGTTTAACGTTTCTTCTATTCTTCTGACTCCTAGAATAAAGTATGCATAGTTTTTTGTATTTTTAATATCATTTTCATGGCTGCCGTCCAATAACTTCATGTCGTTATTATCCTTTATACGTATAATATGTGGAGGTTTGGAAGCCTTTGAAAGCCCCTGGAAGCAAACATGTTTATTAGTTATTTTTATTTCCTTTATCGACACAAAGACTGGATCTACTAAGTGCGAAACAATTGTTAGAAGCTTCTAAGTAGGAATATTTAGAACACTTCTTATTGGGAGCTGTTTTCAGGTAAGACAAGGTCATGCAAAAAACACAAGCACTCTGAAGCTGAAACAGATGTCAAAGAAAAACAGAGAAGTGTGATTGGTAGAATGCTTGGAAAACGGAATTTAAACTGGAAGTATGATTAAATTGAAGGAATGAGAGATCATGTTAATATAACTGAAGAATTGAGTCCCTGGAGTTACAAAATTAGGGCAATGTAAAGTTATGGCTTGGTCCTTCAGTTTTAGCCTCCGCCACCCATAACCTTCCGCATGCAAATAAGAAGATAAATAAAATAAAAACAAGGAGATATTAAATAATCAAATCTATTAATACAATAGACAGTGTAAATCAATCTCTCTCTATCAGTATGTGTCTGTCCCATTTCTTACAATTTATTACTGAAAAAAAATTATCAAACCGAAATACGAGCATGTATACATGTATTTTAAGCATTGTATTGTGGACACCAAAGTCTCCAGACTACTATAAAATGTGCCATTTTCCCCCGTTATTAGCCTTCCTATTCTACAAGGCCATGTTATCGGAAGGTAAGATACAGAATGGAAGTTCCGTATATATTCATGGAAAATATTAATTTAAAAAATCATAATTCGTCGTAATTTTTCAATACATTCGTCTTTATAATAATTTCATATTATTCGAATTTAAACCTTGGAATTTCCACGGGAACTATCTAGTAAATTAATAAATAATATCCATATGCATTCCCTACCCTCTCGCTTCCCTATGTTCAGTGTCGGATCGAATACTGTCTTGGTGTGTGTTTCATACGATCATAAAAGTTAACTTCTCCAATCAAGTGTACATCCCTAACTACATAGATCACAGAGCATTGTTGCCAGTCAAAATGCGATGTTTAGATTCACGAATAGAAATATTAGATTTGCATGCATACGTAATAATAAATGTCCTTCCTTTTATCATCAAATTTTTGGCTATTCTGATTCAGGTGGGTCAAAAGTAGGGTTACAGTTAACACTTGAACAGATAATGAAGTAACTGTAATCCTACTTTTGGCCCACCCTGTATATTCAGCAGCACAAAACTAATACCTGCCGTGACCGAGTTTCCACGCGACGACCAGAAACATGACATCTCACCGGAATGAAGTGAGGCGCTTTTATTCCTGCCTACGACTACGTTGACTGGCAGAGAGAGGCAGTAGACAGGCAACTGGTAGCGCGTGCCCAGCTCGTCGTAGCAGTCAGTGAGGCCGCCGTTGGGCAGCGTGATGCTCGCACCGTCAATGATGGCCTGCGCCAGGTCGAAGTCCTCGCTCTCAAACGCCGCTGCCGCCGCTTTCAGGGCGTCCCATATCTCCCGCCTGTGTGGTAATTCTGGCATCACAACACGAGTTTGTGCGACGTTGCTAGGCAACGAAACATGGTTTTTTCATCACAAATAAAAACTTGAAAGGTTAAAGAGACTTGAAAAAATTTTAACAGCTCAAAAATCGAAGCGTCTGATTCTGGGAGATGTTACCAATGAAATATTGCAGACACTTCACGTAGCATAACAGTCAACCAAATTGGTAAATAATCTTCGGAAAGAGAAAGAAATGAAACGCAAAGTTCAATGCTGTGGTACTAGAAAGCTCACACTTTAACCGTATTGTCAAGGAGAGCTCAGCCATCTACCCAGTTTCAAGGAACCCTCAGTCCAGAACAATATCATGCAGTTCTCTCACCTAAGCTTTCGACAAGGGCCACATTTTTGTTTAGTTTCTGGCATACACTAAGGTGTATACCACCAACATGAAAGCTGTATCTCTTATTGAGTTAAAATCTCATTGTTGGATTAAAAAGATTGAAATGCAAATAATGCAAAAATGGATCAGAAATACCGAGCAACTGCAACCTAACTATGATTTTGAAAAGATTTACTATTAGTTTGACTTTTTCTACTGAAACAAAGAAAACTATGCCAATAATGGAATAACTCATTCAATCTGACTTTGGTTCATGATTCCTAGATTACTCCCATATGTAGTACAGCCGGGGATAATTTACGAGCTTTGACTGTACGTTTTCTGACCTGCCATCAAATGCAGGTGCAGTGTCCCAAAACTCTTCCCTTTTGTCTTGAATTTGTTTCTCTGTGAGAGGAAGGTCTGACTTCCACCGAACTGCTTCATGCCGGAGGGAAACATTCTTACCGACGCCTCTGGTGCCTGGACAAAAGATTTTACTGAAAATAGTGTGAATATTCTCAGACACTAAAGTAAAGAATTTTATAAAAAAGCACAATGTTATAAATTTCCAAACTTTGTTGCCACATTTAGTCCATCTATCTTTAAATGAATCAATTATGAAGAAACTAAATTCAAACAATTTGAAAAACAATAGTTGTATAATTATAAATCACATATCAGGAGACATGAATATATAAAAAGCATGACAATCAAATATTGAATACAGTAATATAACAGCCACCAATCCTGATTGAAACATTATCATATTCTAGTCTGACTCAGAACTAATACAAGGTGCGGCAACATAACTTCCTTTTTTCCATAACTTTTACAAAGCTGAAATTGGAAGTTATGTTGCCATACCCTGTATAAAATTAAAACCAGCTTCAAGCCTTTTTAATTTACATGTAAGAGTATAGCACTCAGAAAGACAGGTGTGTTTAGTTCAATCAAGGTATAAAAAAGAAATAGGAACAACAAGTGCCTTATTAACTAATAAAAATGTTATGAGTGAACAAATAAGTAAATGAATATATAGTAAATGAAAATATGCAATCCACAATCCCCTTTGCAAGTGTAATGCATTGACATAATAGAATAAGATATAAAAGCACAGTATAACACAGAAAACTATAATCTTTCATGATCAAAAGTGAATATGTACTAGTTTAGGTTCATAATTCTGGACTTGATAGATTCTTATAATTACACACCATCAAAATGAATTGTCCTCGATTGCCTATTGGCAAGCCTGAAAATGATTAGAATAACTGGTGCTAGAGTAACAATCATCTTAAGTACCTAATATGTCGAGGTTGACTTTATGTATTTGAGAAGAAAATATGCAATATATTTCTGAGTTACCACAGCAACAGTATTATTAAGAAAACTTTAGAGCATAATTTTCCATGTCAACTCTTAATTTTGGGCAGAAAACTCAAAAAACAACACAGAGTTGGCCCACTACATATCCATAAGGTCAGTACTGTGCAGTTCGAAGCTCTCTCTTAACATTACAGAAGAAATACATTACTGTGCACACACTGGGTACCCTTGAAGGCCAGTATTATGAA
>VCRD01006197.1:0-23983 GCA_006783055.1 Trinorchestia longiramus
CCTAGAAGGTTATAGTTACAGCTTGAATGTGGAACATTTTTCCATTTGGCCTAAGATAAAGAAATTATGGACTCTAAAATCATTGGTTGTCAGGTAATTTGAAGTAGGCACTTAAAACTAGGCTAAATTAAAACAAGAGGAGTAATTTGATGCAAATAGCTACCTAAGTTGAATTTCTCCAACAAAATAACGCACGTGAGTATCAAATTGAACGTGAACAACTTGATTCGTTTGAATTCCAGTTGATAATACCAAATTCATACACGAAATTTGGCATCAATTGTTAATGGCGTGGAAAATTCAAGTAAATTCAAAATTTCAAAGAAGAACTTAGGCTTCAATATATTTATGATTCGATTACCAAGAGTGCATACAACTAATTATCTATTTCTAGCAAGATATTTTAGTAATAATAATAGAATGAGGCTATAGGAACGAGCCTTTTGGCCCTTTCTTAGGTCGGTACCCAAGTCCCTGGCCGTAAAATCATTCTATCCGCCAATGGCCATGCGCAAACTGACCAGAGCAGTAGAATCTCGAACTCGCGTCTTTCTCATCGCAAATGGATTCACTCACCAGTCGAACATGCAGGTTGATGTTCAGATAAAATAACACGCATAAAAGTAGTCTAAAAAAAATCTCAAAAAAAGTTATCCCGAGAGTTGAACGCCAAGTTTCAGGTTGCAACGAAAGTTCAGTCAATTTTTGGAACGAATGTTCTGTCAATTTTTTGGTTGGAATGGAAATTCATCGAAACCAAGATTTATTCCATTATTGGCATGTTCACAATTATCCCTAATGACTTCTTTCCACTTTTCTATAAGTTTTTTGATGCCTCTGTCATAGATTTCATTTGGTTTTGACTCAAAAAAACTGGCTTCCTATAACCTATTCTCTTGAAGTAAACATTTGTCCTGAAGGATGAATCTGTAGGCTTCTAAATAGATTTTAATCTGTTGGAGCAAGATAGAGAGAACATGGTGGGTGAATCAAAACTTCTCAACCAAACTGTTCAATGAGATTCTTCGTCCCTCTTGAAGTGTGGGGTCTGGTATTGTCATGGTGCAGGATCACTCCTCCTCTATTTACTGACGAAGGTTGTTTTTCCTTTACAACAGTCTCCAAACGGCATAGCTTTTGGCAGTACACTACATAAGTCATGGTTTGATTGCCACCCAACTGCTCATAATGAACAATTCCCTTTATGTCTCGCCACACTCAGAAATTTTTTCAGTTGCAGACTACATACGTCGAGGCTGTGGAATAAGGTTGGAATTACGGCCGAGCCACAGTCTTTTACGTTTAACATAACAAGTACAGTATCCATTTCTTATCTCTAGTAACGATTCTATCTAAGAATTGGGTTTTTAATTGAACATAACGTAGTAAGACAATAGGTCACACGTTGTTGGAAATTGTTCTCTGAAGGATCGTGTAGAATCTATTTTCCAGCCTTGGAGACTGTATCAATTCTTATAATTTCTTGATATATGGTCATAGAGCTCACGTTAAACTTCTTGCTCATTGTTCTAGTTGTTTTGAAAGAATCATCAATGGCAACCAGCAAGAAGTTCTTCAAAACTGAAACTTTTTGAGCATTATTTTATTAGCTTGTTCTTAAGACTAAAGGCTGCCATTTTGAAACGTGAAATCATCTTCTACAACTCCTGTCGGCTACCAAATAATTTCCGTATGTGTTCGTGAGCGATCTTGCTGCTGGACTTGCTGTACTGCCCTTTTGAAATTCTTGTAGCAAAATATGCCTGATGTGCTCATTGCTTGGAATGTAAATTTGGGTCAATAATATATATTTGTTATAATAATTATCACAAAATCAGAAAGTGTAAATAATGTTTAAGTGATTTTGATAGCCACACATATGTACGATTAATATAATCGTACACTAAAATTATAAATCAAGAAACGGATAAAACTTACGTTAAGACCCGATAGTAACCAAAAATGATGTATTACAAACTGTAAAGCAAGTTTTTTGTATGTTAGTTGCAGTTATGAGCCGTCCCTCAGGTCTATATACTGTAAATGTTATTTCAACAGTAACAAATAAATTCATATCAGCTTTAATACCCTATATTTTATTTTGAATTAATATTCAAACCTCAAGATTAGTCAGATGCACGTTCTACGGGATTGTTTACAGTGACTTCATTTTACAAAAAAAAACAATAAAAATTAATTTAAATGTTATGAGCTCGATATTAAAAGTCAGAAATTTACATTTGTGACCCACAAAAAAACGGATGGTGCAGAATTTTCTTGGACAAAAAACATCAACCAGTCACATTAGTTTTCTTATACGGACTTGGTAAACTGAGAGTAGTCCACTTCATCTGGGCAACATCGCTGCGGCCTTGGAACTGGTGAACTGGACTCCTGTAAGTAGTTTACTTCACCTCGACGCAAATGCGATATGATCATACGAGAATAGTAGACTAGAGGCCAGTAGTCTACTCTTGCTCGACGATCCCTGGTTTTTGGTAAATGTGTCGAGTAGTCTACTAATACTTTCCACCCTTCAATTATTAGGATTTGGTAGATAGCTAGCTGTACAATACAATAGTCATTAGTACAATATTATCTAGTCATTATTCGTTATAAACGGGATATTCAAAATATCATTTGTCATTTTTCAGTCACATGAGATACATAATGAAGTAAGATATGGTCTGGGCATTGAGAAAAACAGTGGACAACTTTTGAAGAAACAATAAAATTTAATTATTCGATGAAATAAACTAGATGAAACGTACAGGCAGAAACTGACAAATTACAATTTGTTTGGAAACATCGAATGAACACTTCTCAAATTAAGTAAACAGCCGTGTGTAATGCTGACAATCATAAAACTACACTGTCAAATTTTAGGAAAATTTGCATATATTAACAACTCAAGGTAGCTCATTGCTTCAACTAGAACTAACTCATCATTTTGGAAAATTTTATTTGAAACAAATTATGTAAATAAAACATCGAGGATATCTATCTAAAAATTCAACGAAAGATGGATCTTAATGTTAGATTTAGATATTCCTGCACGTCTACTCGAGAATATGTTTACTTCAAAGAAGCTTTCCTCGTGTTGAGTCAACGTCCCGTGACTCTATAACTAGATCTTCTAGAATTCTGCTTCAGAGATTGAATATCGAACTGATGGACCAGATGCTGAAAAGTTCTTTGTTTAATTGTGTTTTCAAGGAAAAACAACAGTGCTGTGTTTCATTCATTTACCAATTTAACACATTCATTGCGGTATGACCCACCGGTGTGTCACTCAGGTTTGGTTCTCTAATTTTTTCAAAGCTTTCTAGTGACTTTATATACAAAGTAAAGATTTGTACCGGCTAGACAACCGCAATGAATGTGTTAAACCCACTACCAACATAATTAGAACATTATTTATTTCTAGTAGGCAAATCACTGATTAACTGGATCCTTGAATTTAGTACAGATAAAGTGCGCTCCTATTACTGTCCACAAGTTTAATGAAAACGAATTGGTCTGCCTCTAACAAAACTTCGTCTTCTTGACTTCAAATAATCATCATGGTTTTTCATATTAATAAAAAATGCATTGCACATTTAAGCTAACTGATACGGTGGGGAAGTTTTGGCCAATTTAATTAAAGCTTTTATCTACAATTTTCTGCTTCCATAAACTCGACTTGACTTTTTTATGGTAAATTGAATTCCCAAAATACGGCTTGTATAGCTCACATTTCTCTAACCCAGCTGTCCAGGTCAATTTCCTATGCATGAAACAGCGGTCGTCTTACGAGACAAGACGTGCCCAACTAAAGCTGTGGTAACAGTTTTCTTGGTTTCTGTTGAACATACATTTGCTCAATTTTTTAAGACTTTCATTGTACCGGGTAGATTTTGAGATATATGACCTGTTTTTGTAAACAGGTTTGTGCATTCGTTTGATGATGCAGTATTTCTTCAGGAAAAACAGAATTAAAATATTAGTCTAAGAGTCTTAGGTTCAATAAAATACTCATAGGTACTACTCAATTGAGTGTTTGCTTTAAACCGCTTTCACGTTAATTATCATTGCACCAGTGTTTTCTCATTGATCATAATATCTAACCTTGAACAATTGGTAGTCGATGTTTTCATTTAATTCGAATTTAGAGAATTACTCTGGAGTTCTCCCCAACTCTTAATCAAATTTGTAGCACCTCATTTGACCAAACCCAAATCTGACATCTATTGCAACAACGACGGTTAAAACAGTTATAAACACTCAAACTTTAAGACGTAACACTTTCTGAACAGCTTTTATCTTGAATTTTCAATCAATTTCACTACGTTTGCTTTATGAGCGATGTTTGATGATGTTTTGACATAACTTTCTAGAAATGAGAGATATATATCGTAAAATAATGGGAATGAAAACCTGTTCATCTTTAAACCTGACAACCACCGTTATGGTCTGCCGAATCGTCATTTTATCAATGTTAATTACAGAAATTATTACTGATATGACCTTAAGAACGAATTATTGTTATTTTTTGAGTTTAACAAATAATTAAACAATAGTTTGAGGGTAGGTGTCGCAACTTTTGGGGCAAATATAAACTGAAAGTGAATTATGTGGAACAATAATTAGGCTAGCCGGTTTAATTAAGGTCAGGCGCTATAAAACCGTCTGTTTTTTCTTCACAGGCCTCGCAAAAATGTTGTCATTAAAATGTCAGACATGGCAGCGAATTTTTAATTACCAACGAACGGTGTGGGGAGTTTCCTGCCATGGGACTAATTAACTACAACGGATTCAAACAATATTTTATCATCGATGTTCGAGGGCTGAAATAATTGTACAATATTGAGTAGTGAGTAGTGTGAGTAGTAGCGTCAATTCACATTTGAGTCGAACCTCAAATGTGAATAATCATGCATGACGCAACCTCCAATACCTTTGTTTTTAACGATCCATGGGTGTTCTTTCTGTCACCTTAAACTCAGAACCTTAGAGTAACGTCAGAGTATATATTTTGAAGTTTTTCTTGATCATTGTATTACTTATCATAATAGATGTACTCAAAAATACTTTAATATTCAGGAATTTCACAATTTAATCGGGTTTTATTACATTCTGTGTGTATCATCATTTTTGAAAACGAATGAATTCAGTATTTGTTTTCCTATAGCTGAGATCCCAGTGTTAACATTGCTATAGTTACTATCAGAGAATTTTTCCTGGTTTGTTTAAAAATACCATCACTGAAATTTACGACGTTAAGACAGTACTTAGAGGTATCACACGAAATTAAGTAAACAATAGAATTACCTTGTATATAAAATTTTTTACTTCATTACACAGAAGCAACAAATCCTGTTTATTTGAGTAAGACATTGAAACCCTCACATTTCCTGGTGAGAAATTTTTTCCTGCATATACTCATATGAACGAGCGTATTTTTTGAACTGCATTTTAAAATTAAAACAAGTGCTGATATTCTCATATTTAATAAACAAAGTACATAGAGATATTTAAAGTATACCAAACTAATGATTGTGTTGCAAAATAATTGATTTATCTGAACTAAAATAACTACACCAAAAGGAAGAGGGGCGGAACCTAGCCTCCTCGAGCAACCAATCGCAGAGCAGCTTCAAAATACGCCTAGGTAGAGCTGTGCTTGCAAAGCAGGGCAAAAATAGGCGTTCGGCAGGAACGGTAGAGGAGACTACTGTCGAGTAGTCTACTTTAGCTGTCCCGTGCTGTCGCTGACAGAGCAATGACAGAGGTCACCACGATCCAGTAGTCTACTTTATATTTTCCACGGGGAAAAATACAAGTAGTCCACTAATGCTGTCCACCCTTCAGTGGTTACCCCTTTTTCTACGAAAATCAATAAATTGCTTTTGGTTTCAGTGATCGCGGGATTGACTATCCGGGTGTCACTCTCACCAGCCCTTGATCAAAATTAATCATTTTAAACAGTAGCCTCAGAATTACGACCACTAGGACATTAGTAATGAGTACTCCTAAAAAAGTATTCAAAGCAACACTTCGGTTGACCCAGGTAACTTCGTTTCTCCAATCTGAAAAAGAGGCTGATGATACATAATAAAATACTTTGCTGACCTACTTGCTCTCAATACACTTGTTCACATGAGAGCATCCACCTGTCAAGAAACAATGTGCAACTTCGAGCTAAATTAGCATCTTATACATGCAAACTACTGCTCTATTATTTCACTCTGTTTGCAATAGCTTAGTACTGTAGTATTATTTTTCCGTACGGGTGAACAGTAATACTGAGAAATACTAAGATTACATGGTTTTTATCTTCTGTTATAAAGGATTTTCGGTAGAAGTCCCCCTGATCAGGCAATGTTTTTATATCGTACGTACAAACACCGGCTTTAGACATATTCGAATCACAAAATTTGTCCTATACTGCATTCCCACTGGAGCGAGTTACTTCACAAAAGAACTGATCATTCCCGCTTAATTCAATTCAGAATTCGTCAACATCAGAAATAAAAAAGTTAAAAAGTTTCCCCAGGGTTTTAACGGCCAAAATCGTGACCAAATATGGAGCTGTATACACGTTTATGTACAACTGTCATATAATTAAATAAGTTGATAAAATAATATGACTAATGGTTGCAGTATGGCATTGAATTATAAATAGATGCATTTTGATTTGCTACGAGTTTTTTGTATATCATATTCCTAGCATGTTATTGTATAAGTAATGTGTATTTCTAACAATTTTACTCATCTCTTTAAATAAATTCAACCAATGAAATAAAATAATTCTTTGATCATCAAAGTTCTCAGGTTTTGGCAATTCAATGCCGCTAGTCGAAGTTTCATTTATTTTTTATTTTTATATGAAAAAATCTAAATTGTTTTCAAAATTGAACTCCTTTTTCAGAGCAATTGAGGTCCACGATTTCTAGTGATCCTGGAGCGTGCGTTACCATGCGAAGAGAGGAATTAACAATCCTGTTTAAGCGAGTAGAGTTCAAACTGGCAATCTCTCAATTGGAAAAAACTTTTAAAAAAGTTAAAGAAAACATCAAATGGTAAGACTTGCAGGTAGAACGCCAACAGTAGGTAGAATTTCGCTCGTAATTGAGATCTTCACAGCAGCCAATGCACACTTTGCTCTGAACATTGACCATAGAATTGGCAATTAATATTATAAGCAACAAAATGTCGAATCAATTTAATGGCGTCTGCTGCTGTGTCCTCAAATGCCTGAAATAATTTTGAGGGGTAATATTTTTAAGGAAATTTGTGCCCTAGTTCCATTTTATTCATTTTTTGTACTTGTATTGATTTTGACACACATATATGCGGGTTTTCGCTAAGCACACCAATGATATTTTTAGAAATCTGTCCTCTCACTGATGATGTACAGTAACGCGTAAAAATATCGGATACATCACCTTTTTTGTCATAAATTTAGTTTGGTTTCACAATTTTCCTTGATATATGATCGGTATTATCTGCATAAATAATACGCGGTGTATCTCCATCTCTGTCTCTTTCTCTATTTCTCTATCTCTCTGTCTATCTTTCTATCTGTGTGTGTCTGCCCCATTACTTCCAATCTATAACTGTATAAAAGTTATTGAACTGAAATCAGAACGGATATACATCTATTATAAGCATTTTATTGTGTATACCAAAGGCTCCAGATTACTATAAAGTACTCCATTTCTTCCTGTTTTCAGCCTTTTGCTCCTATACGGCCATGTTATCGGTAAATAAGATACAGAACGAAAGTTCTGTATGTATTCATGAAAAATATTCAGATTCTGCGTTATAGTACCAAGGGTAAAACCAAAAAATGTATTTTATTTCATAGGTCCTTAATTTTATGACTGAAACTGTGAAATTTGCACGGGTACTTTCTAGGCCATGTTATTGGTCGATAAAAAACAAAATTTAAGTTCTGGATATATTCATGAAAAATATTCATTTAAAAAAAATAGTTCACCATAAATCTTCAATTAATTTGTCTATATAATAACTTTAAATTAGTCAAATCTAAACCGTAGACCTTCCACAGAAACTATTTAGTCTCATATAATATCTACAGTAGAATACAGAAAAATTATACCATTCGTAATATTCAGGATAATACATATCTCTACAGTAAAGTTTGCATGTGGTTCCATCATGATATGGGAATGTTTGTCATCGAACGGCACTGGTGAGTTAGACATTATCAAAAGTGGAACGAACGATCAAATGTACAGGGAGATTTTTGAGAAACTTTTCTGAAATCTGCAGTTACGTTGGAACATGGTCACGATTTCGTGCTTTGAGAAGACAATGATCCCAAACACACTGCCAAACTAAGTAAAGAATGGCTTAAAAATAACAAAATTGACGTTCTCAATTGACCGTCAGTCTCCTGACCTAAACCCAATTGATAATTTGTGGAAAACTTTGAAAAAAATTGTAGAAGCAGAATCCATAAAATATCAATCAACTAGACAGTTCCCGTTGAAATTCAACGATTTAGATTTGACTAATTTGAAATTATTATAAAAATGAATGTATTAAAGATTTACAACGAATTATTATGTTTTAAATGAATACTTTTTATTAATTTCATTCAGAACTTCCTTTCTGCATCTTTTCTACCGATATCATAGTCCAGATAGCACCCGTTGAGATTTTTTGGCTTACAAGTGATTAAAATAAGGTTCTATGAAATAAAAACAATTATTCAGTTTTACGCTTGAATGTTTTTCATCAATATATACAGAACTTTCATTCTGTATCATATCTACCGATAACATGGCTGAGGAAGAAATAGAAGCTAATAACAGAAAAAATTAAGTTTTTTATAGTGATTCAGCGCCTTTGTAATGCACAATACAATACTTATAATACATGCATACCTGTTCTGATTTCAGTTCAATAATTTTTCTTCAGTAATAGATATTAAGTAATGGGACGGACACACACAGATACAGAGCGATTGTGAAGGATGGAGATATACTGTTTATTACATATGTAGATTCGAAGAGTTCTGCAAGGAAGAATAGAAAAATACCCGTAGATCTCTGTAAAAAAACTTGTGCCCAACTATACATAAAAAGCAACTGGAAGCAGTAGAGCGAAATGAAGGTTTTGCAACAAAATACAGTAGAAAATCGATTAACAAACGCCTGGGATACCGAACAAATCGGTTACCGTCCAACAATTTCGCTAAAAATTTGTCTCGGATAACGAAGAAATTTTCGGAAAACGAACAACGAGACAAAGAACCCACACGGCATCCTAACCTCAGGTGTGCTTGTGATGTTGTTACGGTCGGACGTTGCCTGTTTTTATTTTGTTGCATTGTGTTTTTGTGTTTTTTTAGTGCTTTATTTGTATAATATAGCCCTCAAACATGTCTCAAAAATTAATTCGGTTTACAAATGCTTCATTTAACGACCAGCTTTCAGGAACGGATTGTGGTCGTTAACCGAGGTACTACTGTAGTAAATGAATGTTTACAATAATTTTGCATAGGGTCAATTTTGTTTTTGATCAATAAAACAACTTTAACACTAACTTTTTAATTTTCCTTGCCACATACGATTAAGAATATTCTAAGATATAACACAATGTGCAGCAACATAAATTCATTTCTTCATAACTTTTTGAAAGGTAAAAATTAACTTATGCTGCCGTACCCTGTACAAGCCAAATATCAGGAGAAATTGTGAACCCGAACTAAAGTTATGACAAAAATTGGATGTATCCAATGCTTTTACGTGTCACTGTACGGTATATATACTTTTCCATTATTTTGAAGCTTTAAAATTAAATTAAATTTAAGAGTCTATCCCATCATCGGTAGACATCTCTGAAGTGTTCAACTAGAAAAATACACTCGTTTGCTAAATTAGTAACTTTTATTTTATTATGAATGATAAAGTTCGGCCCTAATATCTGAGTCTAACAAAGCCGAAGTTTAATAGATTCCCTACTTTTATTTTGTTGATTAGACACTTTCCTTTGTTTAGGAGTCCCGCTCTTGAAAAAGTACAGGCTTTGGGCGTCCTGCTTTTGAAAATTCTGCTGTATTTGAAGAGAATAGGGCCTGATTTTTTATTCAATGGTGGTTACTTACTGATATGTATGTACCAAGACACACGATGCTGCTACGAATGCTTGTGCAAGAAAGGTGCTCAAGCTATGTGAAGTGCTGAGTTAACGTAAATGCTTTATCTACCGACCGAATAATCGAAGTGAATAAAAGTATCTAGCATTAAAATTTTGAACGAAATATTTGGACAACAAACAAGCAAAATGTTTGATATCGATAACACGCAAGCTACATCACACATTTGGAAAAGAAGTTGCCCTTTTAGGTCACATACCAGCGAGGAAACCGCACACACCGACCACCTGCCTAGACCTAGACCTCGAAAGTCTAGCTAGCCTGCATGATCACAAGCACCACCACTGCTACACGACTATCATCACTGCTACAATCTACTAGTACTACAGCTATCATCTACTGTTACTATCATCTATTTCTACTGATATCATTTACTGCTACTGTCTACTGTCTGTTGCTACTGTCTACTACTACCATTGTCTACTGCCGCTGTCTACGGCCACTCTACTCCTGCTGTCTACTGTCACCCTACTGCCGCCGTCAACTGCAACTCTACTGCCGCCATCTACTGCAAGTCTACTGCCGCCATCTACTGTCACTGTTTACTACTGTCGACCGCTACTATCACAGCACCATCTATCGCAGGGGTCGGCCAACTTTTTTACCCGTCGACCCCATCATAGGATATTTGTATTTACATCGACCCCCTCCATGCACACAGACATACAAATAGGTGAAAAAATATTAAACTATTATTGACATTTGTGATGAACAAAAATAAAGAGAAATGTCATAAACCCTCGACCTCAAGGGTCGATATCGACCACTTTGCCGACCCCTGATCTACAGAGACTAGCTATTTTGTTTCTGTGTTTGTAAAATCCTTACAAGCGTTAAATCTGTGAGTAGTGGACGTTGGCACTGTACGAATAACAAAATAATCCTTTTTTAATGAACAAAAAATATTTTTGATGTCCTTCTGTGAGTTTAGTTTCGGGGAATCTTCATAAGCGTTGCTTTTGTGTGAATAAGAACAGAATAGCTTTCCACACACTGAAAAAGTAAAAATTATTTCGAATTCAATCATCAAAATAATTACGAATAAACCTTTTTCATTCAAACCTTTAGATAATTGGAACTTTTTTCAATGGAATCATAATAAAAAAGGTTACCAATCTTGATAGAAGAAACAAATTCTAATATTTATCATTTATAATGTTGATATTTAATCATTTTGTAACTAGAGAATGCTCTTATGATGTGACTAGACACTAATGTTTGAATATTTTACTAGACTCTAATGTTGGTATCTTGTGCTTGGATACTAGTTTTGGGATCTTGTGCTTAATTACTGATTTTGTGATTTTGCTAGACAATAATCCTTCGATTTGGTGACTGGTCGCTATATTTTGTTACTAGACAAAAAATTTGGAACTGAACAATAGATTTGAGATTCTGACTGGTTTCTGATTGTGATTTTGTAGTTGTGATTGATTGTGATTTTATTGTTGTGATCTTGCGACTGGACACTAATTTTATAACTTTTTGGCTAGACACTAATTTGTGACGGGTCATTAATCATTGTCTTCGTGACTAGTCACTGACTTCGTGATCAGGTGACTAGACACTAATTTTATAATTTTGTAACTAGCCGCTAAACTTGGGACTTGACGATCAGCCGCTAATTTTGTGATTCTGAGACAAAACAGTAATTTCTTGATTTTAACTGTACGTGCCACCAACGCGGTGAATAAACATCGAACAACTAGAGGCGAATTGCTTGACATGGAAAAACATGGAATCTGAAAAAAGTACAGAAAAAGCTTCGAAACCGAAAACAAAATACTGCAGAGAATGTAAAGCAACGTACAGCTTGCAATTTGTCAGCATGAGAGGCTGCAAAATGGAGAAGTGTCGCTTCTTCTTTTCTACCCATTAATCGTCACCGCTCATTGAACATCAATCACGTAAAATTCATGAGCAATGTAAGCCTTCAACGTGAACTACTGATGGGGCACTTAGAAATAATAAAGAAACAACATCACGAACACCAGCTAAGGCTTCAGTCTTCGGAAACTCACCGTGGCCACCAACTACAAATTGATAGCCAGCCCCAGCGAATTGAAACTATTGATAGACATTCAAACTTTCATCTGGACACTGAAAACCGTTTTAACGCATCGAAAGGTTATTTGGAAAAAATATGAGCTCTACAAAAGAACAAACAATACAAACGACTAACGAACATAATCCAAATCACACTCAATCTCATACCCAACCTGCTGAAATCCTTGAAATTTTTTAAAACTTTAAAAAAAGTACTAACAAAAAATTGCGAAATTTTTATAGAATTACTCGTAATACGCACGAAAAAACAAGATCAAAAATAAATCTCACGTGGTTCTCATTGAAGACAGCATCATCCAAGGACAGAAAACTATGTACAAGCAGGGATTCAAAGACCATATAATACTTTGCCTCCCGAAAACAGGAGTTACTGAAGCAGCCCACTTACTAGAAGACCTACGATGCACAAAGAAGGACGTAGTTGTAGTGCTTTGCAGAAAAACATGAATTAGAAAATGAGCTTTAAGATGAAATCTTTATACAATTTGAGGCGTTAATCCATAAGGCAAAAATAAATCCTCTCATAACCAGCATCCTTTCGCGAATAAAAACGGGAATCAAAATTCAAAGATTCTGCTAATCAATGAAAAGGTAAAAAAATATGGGCAGGAAATGGTATCATATACCTAGATCTGATGTCCCATTACATTGGACACCATGATATTTTCAAGAAAGATGGCATTCAACTAAACAGAGTTGGGCAAGCTAAGCTGGGGAGCTTATTGAACATTGCCACGCTCGGACGAACCGTTACATTGAAAGAAGACAAAATCGGCAGTATATAAAATTCAGCCAGTATATTGAAAATACACTCAGAGCACCAAGTAGGCAATGCATAAAAAATTTGGACGTCTGTAATCTGCCCAACACGGAAATAAACGTTCCTCGACAAAAACACGTTCTCGTCCATACAAACTGCGATCGCATAAGGCATGCAACCATACACTCCACCAGAAAAAGGCAACAGCACTCCCAACACTGCAGTATCACTTAACCTCACTTCTGCAGTAGGCATCTCTTGCGATGCAAGAAACACTTGCAAATCCACAAAATTATCGTCAGCCTGAACACATCAATAGAGATAACCTGAGTAAAACCTTACTATCCCACCACCAAAATAAAAGAAATAGATACGAACCCATCTCCGGATGAAACACAGAGCCCGATCAACAAAACGAACGAGTCACGGGGGAGCACACCGATGTTGAGAATATCGATTATAATCTAGGACAACTAAATATACTGGTTGGCAGCGTACAAATTCTCTTACCAAAAACGCCAGAAATTCTAGCAATTGCGTCAACGTTGGCGCACGACATCATAGCTGTCAATGAAACATGATTAGATCTCAATAGAAACACATACCAGCAGAAGTCTCTTTGAGAGGATACGTTTCGCACAATATCGCAAAACCATCCCACAGCAACAGAGGTGGTGGTTCTTTTATCTACATCAAAGAAAAACTGCGAGCAGAAATCAAAGCTAAGCAAGCAACAGAAAAATCGGAAATACTACATCTCACCATCCAACGGCATCCAAGACAAACTATCAAAATTGTATTCGTGTGCAGGAGCCCAACCTGTACAACAATTGAAGATGACAAATTCTATGATTACCTTGATAATATCTTTAGTGCTCCTCACGAAACACTAATCTTAGGACACTTCAATTTGCCCTACATAAACTGGACTACACGTCGAAATCAAGCACCCGGTTCTAAAATTATTAACCTGATCAACACAAATTTTCTACGGCAGCATGTCAAAAAACCGACTTGACGAAACAATATTCTTGATTTTGTCATGACGACCCCTGACCTCAGCATAAATGGATTAGCAGAGGAACAGAAACGCCGAGGAATGCCACATGATACACAAAGAAAAAATGGCAACTTGAACAGACCATTATATCTCAACGAAGAGAATGAAGCCAATCAATAATCCTCCTTGGTTTTCACAAGAATTTAAACACCTCGTTAATGCCAGACAAGTCATACAGAAGATTTAAACAATACTAAACAGAACCATATTGGCAAGAATGTATCCACACCTGCTAAGCGACGATAAAATCTACTAAGCGAAATAAAGAAATTGCTCTTGCAGCACGAACCAAAACTAATCCGAAGAACATCTGCATAGATGCAAACGACAGGTGACTCAAAAGAAGCACTATTGAACCACTGATCGATCTCGAAGGTTCAACTCAAACGGATAAGAAAACAAAAGCCAGAATTTTGAATTTATACTGTATCTCGGTGTTCACTTACAAAAGCACAACTGAAATCCCACAACCCCATGATTTAAATCCTCGGAAATCCTGAGAGATGGCGTATTTGCAGAAGAAAAAGTAGATAAACAGGTGATCATTCTCAACTCATGTAAGTCAACCGGACCCGTTACTCAAAGAAACAGCCGAAGTATTTAGCGAACCCTTGGCAAACATCTTCACTCGATCGCTTGAAACTGGAATAGTTCCAGAGGATAGGAATCAGGGAAATTTGACTCCTTTTTTTCAAAAAGTGGAACAAACAAACAAACTTCTAATAACTATTGTCCAAACAGTTTAACATCTGTCATAAGTAAAACAATAGAAAGACTACTCAAAGTTCGTATAACGAAGCACTTTAATGATCAAAATCTCATTACAAACACCCAGCAGTGATTCAGGAAAAAACGTAGATGCCTCACAAACCTACTCGACTTTCTTGTAGAAGTCAGCCACTTATAAAACCGTAAAAAGCCGTAGACTTTATATACTTAGACTTTCAAAAAGCCTTCGACAAGGTTCAACACGGAAAACAAATGGTCAAAGTGGAAGCGCATCGAATTCAGGGGAACTGCTCCCGATGGATACAGACAGGCTCGCTGGTCGCACTCAACGAGTAATGATTCATGATCAAGCCAGTAATTCGAGGCCAGGAGTCCCTGAAGCCAGGAGTCCCTGAAGGGAGTGTGTCATGATGGTAATGATATATGCATAGGGTTTCATATTTCAGGGCGATGCATTAAGTGTATGTATCGATACAAAGTGTGTGTATCGACAGTTACGGAAGAGATGTGAAACTATAGGGCGCAGTCTGACCAGCTGCGTAAACATAAGCAGTATGGTGAAAAAGATTCGAGGTGTTTAGTTTCGTAGGTAAAAGGAAGATCACACAAAAGAAATTTATGGGTAGGAACCGTGTGACTCGCGAGAATTACGCAGTCGTGAAATGCTCAAACTGACTGCAGAGTGGGCAGGGTATATCACAAAGGCTTTGAAACCTGGTTCAGGCTGTTGGACAAATAGGGAGATTGGAAAATAGAAAATATACGTGGGAAGAGCAAAGCTCATATAAAAGCAGTAGGAAGGATAGATGCAAGGACCTGGACTTGGGAATTAAACCTCGACTGCGATGTAAACTATTGCAGCTAGAGCAACGTCTAGGGCATAGGTATAGGTTTAGGGGTATGGGGAGAATAGGTGTATAGATGATTAAGAGGGAATTAAGCTAATCATCACACCGACGAATAACGACAGATTTTACACGTACATCTATGTATAAAGGGGAAGAATCAATTGCGCGACAGCAAGGAAGGGAAGGGGAAAAATTAGAGTTATTTCTGTGTTGTAATCGTGTGTTAAACATCGAAGCCTATCATCAGCAACGAATCTCAAGTGTAAGGGCAAGTTTTAACATTATTGGCAATGTGATCGAGGTTAGCAACAGGGTAAAGTTCGTAAGTTGTCATGGATGCCTATTGATTTAACTAAATTGTTCCGTGTGCACTCATGACTATTCAACTATCAAATATGTAATTGATCTGTAATAGCGCACTGTTTAATAGGACATTATGTGCAGTTCATATGCCAAATTGTGATAGATGACTCACGTTTCCTCTCCTGTGATATTTAGATTAACATGTATTAAATCTTTTGTGTGTATTATTGTCCTCTCTATTGTCATTGAAAAGTACTGGGAACACCTTTACCATTTCATGTATTCAGAGGATTCGAGTCTCTCTTTCGGATTACGTATGTTTGTTACATTTAATTAATTTGTGTTATGTACAAGCATTATTTGAAATATAACGGAATAACAGCATGCAGAAAACCATGCATTGAAACCAAGATTACGTAAATTATGAGAGAGAAAAGAACTCATCGACAACCAACCATTATGCAATATATCAATATGCGATCAAAAGTAGGCAGAGAAAAGCTTTCCTTTTTTATGCATTAAAACAATCAATCAATTTATAATAAATAGACATTATTGTTATGCACAAATCTCAAACGTATCGCCACAAGTGTTTTAGGCCCGCTCCTTTTCATCATCTACATCAGTGTTTCTCCAACTTTTATAACTCGCAGCACATTTATCAATCATTGAAAATGTCGTGGCACACATACAGCAAACGTACTGTGAACTATGGAAAATTATTATCCTATAGCCACATTTTTTTAAACGATCGAAGCCTCAGGGGGAAAAATTTTAAATGTGAATAGCAAAACTTACCTTTTAATTTGGTTTAAAATTTTTAAGGCTGGTTGTTTTCACTTGCAGTTATTAGTGTGAAACGTGTGCTAGGTGCTGTTTTGCAACCTCTTCAATGCTTGGGCGTGCATGGAATAAACACACTCTCATTTCTTCCTCAGTGGAGTGTAATCTTTCTCTCTTTTTTATTTTTACATTGCACAATGTAGAGAACCCTAATTCACACAGACAAAAAATGGAAAATTGCAAGAGGAGTGCCAGACCTTTATCTGATAAGGCTGGATATTCTTTTTTTGTGGAAATCCAAAAGGTATCGATAGGGACAGCAGAATGTTTTATTTTCAAGCTACGGTCACTTGAACTACTTGCTAATTCTTCTTCTTCATGCAGTTGAAGTTCTTCATTATGAGGAAAATCAATGAACAGATTTCGAATCCAGTAGTGTTTCTTTGTATTTAATGACGGAAAAAATGGTTAATGCTTTCTCCGAGTGTAGACAAATGTTTTGCTATAATGGGGATAATTTTCTTTTTGCAGTAGCTACGCATTGTAGGGAACATATCAGTTTCACCTTTTTGAGAGATACCAATTTATCCGTTGAGGTGAGGATATTTTCATTTCGGCCTTGCATGCTACTGTTAACAGTATTAAGATGACAGAATATAACTTGTACATATTCCATTTTAGACATCAAAAAATCACATATGAGATGGTTACAAAATCGGTCAATGTTTTCTTCTTCAAAAAATCCAATAAATTCCTTGTGTAAATCATGAACACAAGATTTTACCTTTCGATAGCCATCAAACTTCGGTATACCTATGTTAGCAAACATGATTAAAATCCATATCTTTGCATAATGCTTCAAACACCCTGGACGTCAATGGCTTACTTTTAATGTAATTGACTATTTCAATAACTTGCTTCAACACCTTCTTCAAATCTTCTTGTGATACTTTTGACATTAGAACTTCTCGATGTAAACAGCAATGTGTACGAATGACTTCTGGATTTTCTTTCTGTACTAGTGAAACGAAGCCTTTAATACTGCCAACCATACATGGTGCTCCATCAGTGCAAATGCCAACGCAAGACTTCCAGCTCAAATTAATTTTTTCAAGATAGCTTGTCACAACATCAAAAATATCCTGACCTTTACAAGTTGTTTGCATCTCCTTACAGCACAAAAACTGATTTATGATTTCATCTTCATGAATGAAACGCACATATACAAACAACTGAGCACTGTTGCTTGTCAGTCGATTCATCAACTATTGAGGCAAATCTTGACACTTTCATTAAGCTCTGTACTTTAGTTTTAAAATTCGTTGATAAATCTGAAATTCTCCTTATTGCATCATTTGATAGGGGCATTTTGTTTATTTCCGTTTCAACTTTTTCTCCTAACATGCATTTAACATCTTCCTACAAGCGGGCAAAATAACTGACTCAGTAGGAGTATGAGGTTTAGATTTCACTGCTTTCAGTTCTGCCACTTCGATGGAAGCAAGTTGAGCTCTTTCTAATATGTTCAAAGTGTTATGGAAAAGGTTTTGGTGCTATAATATGTTTGCTGATCTAACAATCTTTGAGAATAGCTAACATCTTTATTTTTGAGATAGGAATGTTTAGTAGTGAAATGTCTTTCTAATTTACTTGGCACCATCGATTCATTGGACAACGTATCACCACAAACAGCACATAATGGACTTAGTCGCTCAAATGATCCAGTCCAAGAAAATTCCAACTGCAAATATTCATCCTTGTATCTTCGGTCGTGGTGAACTATAGCTTTTTTTGCACTCGAGTTGGCGAGTTTTGTCATTTGCTTGCTGTTAGTGGACTCACAATCGTCACTTAGTACTTTTCTTTTTATGAACTTATCCGTTGTTATTGAGAAGGGGAGTTATATTATAGAACTGTTAACACACACTGTCACTCACGTATTCCATAACAGGCAGTGATAAACTAATTAGGTGGCAGCACAGTAGTGGCAGTCATGCCGTTGTTCTAGTTCTCAAATTGTTTTGTTTAGCTTTAAAATATGGTAGAAGAAACATATAAAAACATTCGAACTGGCGATTTTCATAATATACTCGTATGGCTTATAAGCAGAGAAAAGCACTTCGTTGACTTGATTTATCGTCTAATTCCCGTCGATAGTGAAGTTAAAATGATAGCAAGCAAGTAATCTGAACTTAATCAAAGTTAAACGAAAATTATTGACATGACATGAACGAAAAGCTCGTACATTGGAGTAAATGTAGTTCTCTATATGTTCTCGAGATAAAGGTTATAATTAAATGCATTTCATATAATTATGATAATAAAGTGCCGTACTGAGATCCACAATGTTTTGCAATAACTACGTTACAATTTAGTGTTACTGGCACTGCTTGCGGTGCTTAACCTGAACTTTAACTCACTAATTTTTAACATTTGAATAATAATTTACATTCTGCGGGATTTGGGAGGAAATTAGTTTTAAAGTTTATGAAAGGTATACGTCGATTTTTGTGACGTCTTTTTGTTTCGCAGCACACTAAATTTGATCTCGCGGCACACTAGTGTGCCGCGGCACCGTGTTTGAGAATCATTGATCTACATCAACGACTTTAATATTGGAATCATCAGCAGAATCAACAAATTCGCCGGTGACACAAAACTTTGTCGCAAATTATTCACCGAAAGGGGCAAAGTAACTATTCGATCAGATCTCAACCGTCATCTACAATGGACCGGAACCTGGCAGGTGAGCTTCAACTTTGGTAAATGTTCAGTAATGCACGTCGGTGCAAATAACCGACATTTCCAACAAACAATGAATGAAATACCCATTGAAGTAATCCACCAACAAAAAGATCTAGGTGGCATTGTCTCTGAAAACTCAAACATGACAAACAAGTTGGAAAACGCGTCAGATATACCAGTAAGATTCTTGGTTTCATTGCACGACATTTCAACTCTAAGTCAAAGAACACAATATTACCGCTCTATGAAGCCCTAGTCCGGCTACATTTAGAGTATGTAATGCATCTCTGGTCTCTTACCCTACATGGAGACAATAATGAAATTAAAAAAAACATAGAACAACGAAAATGATTCCAGAATTCCGCAATTCCAGCCATGAAAGAGGTATTGAACACTTTGAACTTATCTCCCTAGAACAGAAAAGACGGCGAGGAACACTTATTGAGACCTGTAAATATCTCGACAGCTTTAACGATGTTACTCTGGAAACGCTTTTCGAAAAAGACGGTAACATGCGAACCAGAAATAACGACCTAAAACTAATACTGAGAAACTTCAAGACATCCCAAACTATGAACTTCCGTCCCGTTAAAATTGCCGCAACTTGGAGCCAGCTGCCCGAAAACATCGTTTTTGCTGGCACTGTAAATACATATAAAAATCGTCTCGATATATATTAGATTGAAAATTCTTCAGTATTATAACGTTTTTATTTTATGTTTCCAACTCCCAGGGCCAGTATATGATTGAAATAAATGTGCGTGACTGAAATACCTGTGCGTCAGTGAAGTGCATGTTCATGACTGAATTGACTTACGGGATTAAGATGTACGTGCATGATTGATGCTCGTACTTTAGACGGCATGGTACTTGGGTATCAACCCAAGAATGGGCCAAATGGCTCGTTTCTATTGCCTTATTGTATTCTATTTCATGTGCAAAACTTTAACGTCATACCTAGCACTGACTCCAAGTCTGAAACTGTCAGCTTTCCTGAAACGTTATACCGTTCTGCATCATATTGAATTGAAGGAGAAAGGCAAAGTATAATACAGAGTGGGCCAAAAAGGATGCTCCATTAAAGAACTTTTATAACTCAAAAACTATGTGGGATAGAACGTAAAACTTTATGTCAAAACATTTATTAGATTTATGAATTTTACTAAAAAATAACATTTAGGTGTGGAAAACAATCTGTGTTAAGTGATGCCTGTTTTTGCGACTTTTTTTAATTTCTCTAACCTTTGTTAATGAGTTGCCGTTCATTTGCCTGATTTCCTCCTCGATGTTTCTCCTTAACTGAACGATTGTGGTAGTTATATTAATGAAAACGTTTTCTTTAAGGTACCCCCATAAAAAAGTCGGGTATGGTTAGGTCTGGAGGCCTAGGTGGCCAGTTAACATCGCCATGCCAAGAGATCAATTCTTGCAGAAACAAACGATTTAAAATAATTATTCTTTCTCTCTCAGTGTAACTGGTGGCGCCATCTTGTTGATACCAAATGTTCCTGAGATGTCTTGCTTAACTCAACTTGAAGCAAGGCATCTGAGAAACATTTGGTCCATCGAAAGGTCCAAGTAAGTAAGTTATATGAAGTAAGGAAATATTGTTTTGGGTCTTTTCAAACTTTTGTCTAAACCCCTGTCGTTGAGCAGCGCATTTAGCAGTGCTCATACAGAGTATTATACATTCATGAAAGCTAAGTGATAATGTATTTTTGAACTGAGAAATGAATGAACGTTTAGTTTGAAATTCACAGAAGTAATGAAGGAAAGAGAGCTACATAATTTGAGCTTCATTTTATGAGATGAGGATCTGAGTTACGGTAATCTATAAACAAAACTAGGGGTAAATACATTTGTACAAAATGAAGCTTTTTTGCATTGATAAAATACTTTTCAACAGGAAGAAGATTCACCAGCCGAATAGAGTACCAATTACTCCTATTATTAAATTACAAAAATTATATTTCTTTTCGATAGACTGCATACCTTGATCAAATGCTGGGTATCCCGAAGGGAAGGGCGTTGAGCTCATTAATTCAAGTTTCTTGGCGTGAGACTGAAAAAGACTGTTCCATAAAACTGCATTGTTATCACAACTTTGGGCAAGAAAGGAAGAATGTGCAACAAAGCTCGGAAACCCAAATTTTTATTAACATTATCACATGATTGCACTAAACTATGAATCTGGCTTACAGTAAAATGACATAATGCCAATAATACATTATAAAGGTCATCATTTGCATCGTATATTCTGGTTTAGAGTTTCTTCATGGGCAATTATACAGAATCAAAGTTTTTTATTATACATTAACATTTTTAAAAAAGTGCCGCGCATACACTTTGCAACTTAACGACAGCTCTAATGCGGTAGCCTAAGATGTACTTCAATTAAAGTGGAGGCGATCTATAAGGAGATTTACGAAATTAATACCGGAAATATATGCTTCTCCCTTCCCCTTCTCTCTAAAAAAATGCACGATGATCAAACGTCTACAAGAACTTAGCAGAAATTCGTTGTTCGGTAATTTTAACTGACGTATTTTTAAGTGGCACCTAATTAGATAATAGAAATTGAAGTTCGTTGGAGCGTTCAAAATTGGGATTGTCATCCATAAACAGCGGTCAGGAAATAGCATATACTTTTGCCTAAACTATCAGATAAAACTCTTTTTTCAAGTAAGTCGAAGAAGATTATTTATAAAGTCAAGTTTTCTTGTAGTTTATGTTTAGTGCTGGATTTTTTCGAAAGGATCCCTACCACACCTATGCATATTATATTTACCAAAGTGAAGAGGTTTTCAACAGCTCACAGTAATGAAAGAATGGTGGCAAATTTCTGTTAGAAATGATGGCTTTCCATTCCATTGGTGTTAAGTGACTGTTATACGAAACCAATGGACAATACGCAGACCTCCCTCTTTCTGCCAAAAGGATGAGAGTTACTTTTAGCAAATTACTTGAACCAAAGGTCCATGAGTCATGCCTATTTAGAAATTACCGTCGACATCAGAGCCAATTATCGCAGTAACATGCATGACAGAGTATTTATTCCAAGCATTTTAGGTACAAACCGACCTTTCTGCGTTACTGCGCTAGTTGGCGCCGTTATTTTCTCGAGGGCTTAGTTCAGGGCCGTTCAGCGCAGATGTGTTAGGCGCCTGCCGAACGCCACGATGCGCCAACAAAGACTGTACGAAACTCGTTAAATTTGCAGGCCTGTTTAATGCTGCCAAAAATACGTCTTTGTATGTTTCTTACTCATTGTTTTGTGCGCATAAATACGGTCGAAAAATACGTGTGTTTGCAAGTTATACAACTATTAAGGCTGCCGTATAACGTATCCTATTGCTCCAATTGGACTTTTAGCAGGTGTGGGTAAAATAAGCCAATATACATTTCATTTATGACTGAAAAACAATGTCTTCCTATGGAAAATGCATCCACTACTAGTCCATGGGGCTTACATGGCTTTTCTTTTCACATTTAGCTATAAGATCTAAGCAAGAATACTGAATGCAAATACTGTATGTATTAAATACATTTTTCATATCGGTTTGAGCTACATAACTGTATGACCAAAGATTATATAATCTCTCCAAGAATTGTGGCTGATCATTTCCCTCACTTGAACTTGTATTTATGAACCTAATCTTTTCTGGTATTTTAATCGATATTTAAACCTAAAATTCATGTGTACTTAAAAGAAAAACACTATTCTAGAGCAATGCATATGAGTGAGCACAATTTTGTAAATGCAGGCAAAAGATAATACTTTTTTATGAGCAAATATTAAATACTATCTGCCCAGCAGTGCTTCATCGATCAGTATATATGACCTTAAGCTTTCGTTTCAAAGGAAACGAAATTTTGAACTAAATGTTGTTGGAATAATTATGCACTCCATTAGACATGGAAATAATCTTCTAGACTCAGTAAAATCTCTTTTGGCTTACCTCCGTTCAGTTGCTTTTATAAGGTAATTTAGATTGTATAACACTTTACTGTCTTTGTCCTGTGTTCGTAAAGTTTATTTCGGTTACGTTCAAGAACAATCATAATTTTCTCTAATTTCCTCATTGTTCATTTTTATTTTCAACCCGTTTGCGATTGTTTCATCCTAACACTTAATCTATGATGAAAATGTCGTTTGGTATGAATTCTGAGGGCATATTATAATTACTGAGCTTACCCTCTGACAGGAAAACAATTGCAAAAAAATTAGTTTATCCTCATAAATAGCGTAAAATTTTTTCTAAAAATTTAATTGCCATTGCAGCGAGCAACAATTTAAGAAAAACGTATTCATTTAAGCAACTCACTGCAGCACTGCATGAAGTATGAGGTCACGCGTAGCTGTGGGCGCTGACCATCGCATGAAACATGTCACGTTTAGCTGTGGGCACTGGCCAACGCAAATATGAATGGATTCTGTTCATCCGACTCTTTCCATGAGGGGTGTGCTGGTCGTGGCCAGCAAACAGGTTTTTTTTTCAACGTCTCTCGTATTCTCGCTT
>VCRD01006198.1:3898-15652 GCA_006783055.1 Trinorchestia longiramus
GACAGCACTAGTGGAATACTTGCATTTTTTTCCGTGGGGAAAAATGCAAGTAGTCCACTAGTGCTGTCCACCCTTCAATTGCAGACGCAGCTCCTGACCTGGTAATGATTTATTCAATCAAATTCAAAACTCAAGTTCAATCAAATTCAAATTCAAAAAATTCAAATTCAATTCAAATTCAAATTCAATTCAAATTCAAATTCAAATTCAATTCAAACTCAAGTTCAATCAAATTCAAATTCAAAACTCAATTCAAAACTTAAGTTTGGGAACACACTAGGGTCGTTTTGGTTCTTAACCCGCAGAAGTAATTAACCTATTTTTGTGTCGTAATAATGGTAGAACGAAACATTTTCAAATAAAATTATCATCGAAGTATTGGAATATTCATTTGGGTAGATTTTATTTAAAACTACCCGTAAGAAAAAAGCAAATCTGAAATATATTTTTCATACATTTAATTTTGTAATTGGATGGATTACAAAATAGGATTTAGTGGAATATAAGTCTCTATATTTACTCACACAAATAATATAAAAACAGGTCGAACTCTAAATTTAAACTTGCCAAGCTTTAAACCAACCAAAATCGAGCCATCAAGAAGGAAAATAATCCATGAACTTAGAATTTCCTGGGCCAGCTTACCTGCATACCAGGACAGGTAGCAAGAACCTTTCCAAAAGCACTTTGAATGTAATATCTGCAGCCAGTAAATCGGAAGAAAGCCTCTCCTTACTTTCTCTGATGGATATTTGGTTGCTCGTTTCATAAATAAAGAAAAACCAAGAATTATAATATAAACTATGTAGATATTCTTTTCCTCTGCATGAGTTTAGTGTGGACACAAGCGAGAGATTTATTTCTTCACAATTCCTGTAAATGAATCTAATTCACTTATGTCAACTTAAAGCCAAATAGTTCATAATGGTGACCACCGAGCACTCCTCTTCTATGACATTGTGACTAATTACATTTCTATTGAAAGCAAAGCATGATTGTTGAATACACACATGCTATTTTATTTTAAATAATAGCAACTTATAATAAAAAGTGTTAGAACGCACAAAACGCTTCCGATTTACTAGCATGGAAGAGATAAGAGGGTTATTTTTCACCCAAAATTGAGAGAAACGAGAACTGAGTTATAATGTGCAAGGTACGCATAGTCAAAAGAACCGTTATTATGCATAAACCTTGCAAGATTTACGTTCAAACATCATCAAACATCTGTTCAGTTAAACCAACGCGTTATTTCCGAAGAGCTCACATCTGTTTTAAACAGCTGTTCTCTCCCGTACTCTCGCCTCCGTGAAGTGCAGCTACTCATATTTTATTCATAAACGGCCCGTCTTAACAAGAAAGTTAGCATAAGCTTATCGCATTTCAAACTCGTAAAATTTGCCCGCAAGCGAAGAAAAATGGCTGACTGCGATGTATTGAATATTTAACTTAAAAGACGCAAGTTCTGGTTAAATTGAAGAACTTCCTCCCCTTCTGCTCATTATAAATTTCCTATCTTCCGAGACTGCGTTTTGCGAGGGAGTTTAGAAACAAAACGTCTTTTAATTGATTTCGTTGAAGAGCTTTTGTATAACTTGAAGGTCTTATTAAACAGTCCACATACACGAGCGTGAATAGTAAGCTAATCGTGAAGCCAAACAAACTTTATGTACAACTCAAACACTCTAAAAATCATGGAGCAGCATATGCTCTCCGTTAAGAGTGATATGGTCCGACAACTAATCTTTCGTATTTATAGCAAAGGCTACAATAGGAGTTTTCTGGTTTACTGTCAGATTACGGTTTATTTCCGTAGATTTGTGGAAATGTTTGGAGATTTTTACAGACTAAACAATAGTCGATATAAATCCCCGCTGAATCAACAATGTTACATTAACTTACGCATTCAAACTAAATTCCCCCGGTGATTATTATAATATTAATCGCCTATTCCCCTGCAATTACTATAATATTAATTGCTTATTCCCCTGTGATTACTATAATGTTAATCGCTTATTCCCCTGTGATTACTATAATATTAATTGCCTATTCCCCGGTGATTACCATAATATTAATCGTTTGATCACATATACAAGAAACTTGCAGTATTTTACATACTCTATCTTAAAGAGCCCAGTGGTAAATTTCGGAGAGAAGAATTATGCCCTTAAATTCATATTCTAGTCTGAGAACTAGACAAAAATGTATCGTATTCTACGATACAGAGTCTCAAGCTCTGTGCAAAGTAAATAAATACATGTACTTTTAAAGAATCACGGATGTACGAGTTGCATTCAAGTTATAAAACCTCCGATGTATTTTTCTTGGGATTAGAAATAGATAGAAACATGTGGTTTGTTTTAAAATTCGTGTGGTCTTGTTGTGAATGGGTGATAGAGATAGCATCACTGTACAGCATATAGACCTCTAGCGACAGCAGCGACAGTGAGGACTGTTGTTGATACTTAAAATGGCGAATGGCGTCTGCGTTTCCATTGAGCTGACTGGCCGTTTGTTTCAAGATTGAAAAATGGCCTCCATGTCTCATCCATTGTCACAATGGATGAAAAGAAAGTCCCATTCATGCTGTCATCACGTGTCAACATTGCATGGAAACATGCCACGGAGGCTGCCTTGTGGTCGTCCCTCAGCATTCATGGCGCCCACCTGGAAGACACTTTTTGAATTTACGTGTCTTCACTCACAATTCTGTTCATAGATCCCATGGAAATATCAACCTTGGAGGCGATGTATTCCACACTTATTCGGCAATCCTCCAAAACAACTTTCTCCATTTGCTCGATCATACCGTCAGACCGGCTGGTGTGAGGCCGACGTTCTGCCTTATCTAATTTATGAACAATCTAATTTATCTTTCTTAAAGTTATTGTGCAGTCAAGCGAACAGACTTTAATGATCTTCAGAAAGAGTAGACGCAGATGTTCGACCTCTTTTGCATTTCCCGTAAGATGTGTACGGGATTCAATACGCTACACTCATTCCCTTCATCATCAAAATAAAATAAGTCTTCCAAACAAAATTTTTTGCATGACGTATCTCTCAGTTGGAGCGAATATTCCAGCTTCAACGAGGTCGTAGAAGATCGATGAGTTAGTTGCTTGTCAATTCTGTTTCACAACAGCTTTTGTATATGCAAGGCTCGTAAATAGTTTCACTACAGTCACTTGCACTTGCAATATTAAAACAAAGACCATTGATTAAAAATTCGAAGCGCTTCAGACGGAAACATTGTCCAAGTGCAGTCATGTGAAACCATCTCACGTGTTCCAACGGACATGGCATACGAGAAGCAGTGCTTTTTTCACTATACGATGATGTCTGCTGCAGCGGGAATCAACAGGAGAATTAACAGAATTCAATAGATGTAAGTGGCAGGTCGTCTCATAAAATATCTTGCCAGTTTGTCGAACCCGAAAGTTTGCCCCCTGTAATTTATCTCCCTACAAGAACGAAAGCGATTACGTGTCTCGAAAATATCGCTGCATTCTGTAAGAAAATTAATCCGTGTTCTTTTCTAGAAGCCATCGGTAAAAGAAAATCAATTGTTCATCTATCTCATTCAGCATGGCATTAGGCAAAGTATATGTTCAAGTCTGTATCTGACTAATTTCTGCCTAATATTCACGAAATTCAAAGGATTGAATTATGACCATGTTCGTTTTAACACCATAGCTACTTAAGTCGAATATCTAATTTGTTTTCTGTTACTCAGAAAACCTGACAATAAATTGTCATTCTTAATTTTAATTTTAGGTCTTGTAAATAAATCCAACAGCACTATTCAAAAGGACAAAAATCAAGTAGAGTTATATGTTGACCGACATGTTATCGTGGCGAGCTGCAGTATTTTTTTGTTGCCCTACATAAGCCCAAAATCGAATTATAAGTAACTACCCAAAAATGTATCAAAAAGAACAAAAAACAGAGGTAATTAAAATAATACAACTAAGAAAACAGAATAATGAAAATTAAACATCAAAATACAGAAAAATGAAAACAATACGTGAAAATACAGAAAAAATGAAAACAATACGTGAAAATACAATGGTCAAGAAAACCATAAAACATCAAAAATTCAATAGTAATGATAGCGATAAAACATCAAAAATACTGTAGGAACTAATGCAATAAAACATTAAAAATACAGTAGTAACCAAAACAATAAAACACGGAAAAGAAAACAGTGACTGTAACTCCAAAAATACAGTTGTGACTGAAACAATCCCATTAAATACAGCGCCTAAAAAGATGTAAGTAACAGAAGCCACGGCTCTAAAACAAAAGGCAGCCTCGTAACGACATGTAGTGCATGACACGAGCTACGGAGTGCGTGCTTGCTGGCAGTAACCAAGCAGCTGGTGGAATATCTTATAACATTAAGCAACAACAATGCTGTTCATGTCGATTTATTTCAAATCATGTCCCCGTGAAAAAAAACTCACCATAAACTTAGATAAAATTTCAATGAAGTTTGGCAAACGCTTGTGACTCTCAAACAAGGCATCGTTGAAGTTCAATAAGATTGACCTTGTTTGTCACATCTTTCCGTAAGTTAAATATCAAGGAGTTCTAAGCTGTGTAACGATACTTCCAGAACATTTCTGATATAACAGATTTTCCATTTCATCCGTAGTACTATCACACAACCTGAAAATAAATTGTACGTTCCTGCTGTAAGCAATTTAAATCATGGGTGAAATAAATGTTTTTTTTAGATCCACGTACGACTCGATCTTTCTACTGGTGATGCATAAAAGGTAGGACGATCCTTTTAAAGCAGTTTAATCCTATTACTTAGTTGATGCTCTTATTTGTAGCTTAAAAAGGCAGTCAACCACGCGAGTTAAGCCTCGCTTTAGATGACTATAAATCGATTAATGTGTTGATTGTGAGGGTAAATTTCAGTGCTCTATTAATGTTTCCAAATAATACGATATTTATGTGATACAGCAAAAAAGGTGATGAAATGATTAAATCTCCACTTACGTAATTTATGAAATATTTTGGCAAAATTTAGTAAAAAATTACAATCATGAAGATGTGAAAAAACAAAAAAAATCAGAATAAACACTGAATATTTCACTTTACGTAACTTGTTAATAAAATGGCGACATTTTGCTCAGCTGTCCACCTTAAAAAAATTAATTTTCATGCCAAGGTAAAACAACAATCCGCCTTGAGTGCACGCAACTTCTTTCCCAAAATCAAGCAGGTCATTCATGTCCGTAGAGACTGAAATACAGGCAACATTAAACTCTCATTGCATTTTAAAGGAAAACTACAGGTCATATCGAGCCATGTTTACGAGCCACAACAAAATACACTGAAAGAAGAGTCAAGTAAGAACTACAATCCCTACTGTTCAATGGGAAACCAGAATCAAACATCAGCCGTTTTTTTGAACCATGAAAAATATTGTTTTTATATCAACAGCAAATAGTTTTGCACCTAATTTTAAAGCGCCCGTGTGAACTTAGTACTGTGCGTTAATCTCAAACATCCTTTATATCTGTACGCATTTATATTCCAGTTTATTTTCCAAGCATTATCTCATGTCACCCCTCTATGATAAAGAAAAAATAAAGACACAATCACGAGGGAAAATTAATTTGGAGTAATGGTGTACTTGAAAGCCATGTTAACTGGAGTTGTTGCTTTGAAAGCGTGTATAGCTCAGGCAACAGAAATGAGAATTCAATTCAAGTGCGGGCAAATACGGTCCAAAAACAATAACATTCCAAGCAAATATTGCAGAATATTCCTGGAATTATAATTTATTAAAACAAGTTTGCTAGCGTTGTCTGAGCATGAGTTACGCGAAACTACGAACAACGAAATCTGGAGCAGCAGTTTCAAACATTCAAGTCTACGGTTTTCACAACCAGTATTTCAGTATCTCTGCCTTATATTATGTATACCTTACCGGATGGTGGAGGGAAAGTTGAATGCAAATGTCATGAGAAAATACTTTCCCAGTTTTGTATATATTGTAAAACTTGATTTTCAATTAATTTCTAATGCTCCAAGGTTATAGTATATGGTCTTAGTAAACTAAAATGTGAAGCAGTAAAGTAGGAATAACAATGTATATGTACAGTTTATTTTGATTTAGTCCACATCTAGTTATACAGCCGTGTTTATTATTTTCTTTGGATTATACATTATGCTAAAAATATAACGACCCTAAATTACAACAGCTGAATAATGTCTTAGCTGTCAATCTGAACATTGAATAGAAAAATTCTGATCCTAAAAAAAATAAATTAGGTTCTTAAGAGGCAAGGCACTCAAATATCCGACTCTGTTAGATAAGACCTAAATATTATTGCGTCTCAGTTAAAGCAAGTTTCCATAAACTTGGCGATAAATTAGACAATAGTGATATAGACAATAACAAACACCAATTCATCACTTAATAGAACGATTTGTACCGGCAATAACAAATATCTATTCATCACTAAATAAAGCGATTTGTACAGACAATAACAAGTGTCAATTCAGCACTAAATAGGCGATTTGTACCGACAATAACAAACGTTAATTTAGCACAAAATAGGCGATTTGTACCGACAATAACAAACGTTAATTTAGCACAAAATAGGCGATTTGTACCGGCAATAACAAACGTCAATTCATCACTAAACAGAACGATTTGTACCAGCAATAACAAACGTGAATTCAGCACTAAATAGGAGATTTGAATCGCCAATAACAAACGTCAATAACAAACCATCACTAAGGAAAAAAGACCTCCGCCTGATCGAAGCAATTCTCAGAGCTCTAGGTTGTAAGACCAAATCCTTGAATAGAAGGCATGAACGCAGCACAGAAGTGTCCGGGTTGTGGTAAAGAATGAGTTTGGAAATAGCCTGTCAGGCCCAGCATATTTGAACTGGTGAGGAAGCGCTTTCAGCTCCGGCATCTCGCAGGCCACCGCTTGAGTACAAAGCAAGATGATCATTTCACCCGCATACTTGACTAAGCCTAAGTCAAGGGGAAAAGATGAATCTTTTTTTGAAATTCTTGATACTAAGCAGGCTTTGGTAATTTGGTGACTTTGAAGGAAAGTTCGAACAATTGTGTTTTAGTAAATAATGCTATCTCGAAAAGTAAGATTTCATGCAAGAAATAACCTGCCCTATCTGAAACACGCATTTCACACGACCATTCTGGGGCAGTAAATCAGTTTGTTTTATAACCTTCCGCTCGTATTTTTCTCATGGTAAATAAATCGTAGCATCATGTACGAGTATAATAAATGCGACCCTAGCATATTCTATCAGTTGTGATTTCAAAATGGAGTTGAATTACGCATCGAAAGCCTAATCAAAGTTTCAGGATGTGTACCATGAAACATTTTTCGGGTAAATTTTCGGAAACTTTAGCAAAGAAGTAAATTATTGAATAACATTTACGTCTCCATATAAAAAATAATACGTTGAATGGTAACCTCAGGAAGAGCACTTCTTTTACGTGTTTCTGTGATGAGGCAAAATTGTTTTTTACTGAAAAGAACTTGTGGTATTCATGCATTTAATTTCCATTATGCAAGGAAAATGTGTATACTTTTTACGTGTTTTCTAAATGCATATTAGTTTTGCATAAAACAGAAATTGTTTGAACTTTTTAAAATGTCTCCATTTATGCTATCCGTTCAGCAGATCCAAAGACTTTCCTTTCATGTTTTTTAAATATTTTAAACGCTTGGCAGGTGACTGATCATAAAGTTTAAGAAAAATATCTGTGATCCTTGAGGTTTGTACAAATTTTAGGTGACTTAATATGCATACTTACTTTCCAACTAATAGAATTTATAGTTTTATACATCCAAGTATTGGTATGTGCTATTTATGACGTAAGGTTATGAGGGTATTTTTTGCCAGATCTGGCCCATCACACACTAAACGGTCAAGTTAGAAAGCACTTCTCAAAGACGAATATTTTTGCTTTCATAAGGAACAGACTTAAACCTTAAAATTCACAACACAGAGTATCCTAGTTCAAATTACACGATAAAATTATTCATCGACCTTAGATTGTTAAAAGTACTAGAAATTAAAAAAAAACAATAGGACAGCTCGAAATGGCTCATAAAAATAGTTCTATTAGCTTCTAAGTCCCTTTTAAACCCCCACATATCAGCGATTTTTAAGTAATCATTAGTACTTCAAACTACCTCAATACACTTCGAAGTGTCAAAAACCAACCTCGAAATTCAAGATAATTCATCATCATGGCATGCAATTTATTCCACACCCTTTCGAAACTTCGTAGATCATAAAGAAGTTTGTGGCCAAGAAAAGCAGACTCGTTCCAACTTGTGCTAGTAAAACTCACAGGGTAGAAGTTAACTTGTAATTCAGTCTAAAGAATGGTCGAACGTAAGCTGCAGTCTCACAGAAAGGGACGGTGGACCATCACATCGCTACAGGAGTCTCGATAAGACATCAGAAGAACCATTAGACTTTATTAGAACGCTAACTTTTTACGACGCTTCCCATGGGCATGCACAGAGTTAGCCATTGCAGCGACCATCGATAGTTTTATCTTCGCCTTCTGGGATTTTTTTTATTTCACGCCCAGTTCGTTGAAACCCAGCACTACGGGGTTCACTATAAAATACGTACACACACGCACATATTGCAGGAAAAAATATCTGCCGAGGCGCTTTGAGAGTAAAATAGCTCGGTGAAAATGTATTGTTATGGTATTCGATACGTATATAACAGTATGAATATGAAATGGATATCAATGAAATATTGTCAATATTAAAAACAATTTGGAGTCAAAGAAAAACAAGGGAAATTAACTGCCAGAAGGTTTTTCTATGTATTGAAGATATCATTAATTGTTACATACTTTTTATGCAGTGCACATTCTACTGGTTAACACTTGAACGCTTCTATGATAAAAGCTAAAAAATGAGATTTATTTCTTTGAGAAATTTAATTCTGGTCGAACCGACCATCAATACGGCGCTACCATTTTGCCTGATCAGAAATATTCACGACTTTTCAAACCTAAGTTAGCTTTCCCGCATAATTTTTCTCACAATTCCTGCTAAACTATGCCGCCAAACTTACGTGTGGCAATCCTACAGATTTCCTACATACGATCATGGTCGTCAATGCATGTTAAAAAATCACATCTAGTTTATCTGTATTTATATGGCTCATAAAACGTAATACGTCAACTTCAACGATTACGGAGAAAATAAAAACTTTTCCTGTATACTGGGACAACATTAAAATTTAGAACGTGTTGTGTAACGCAACTGGTATTCAGATTTTTTTCAGGATCATCTTAAATTTCTTTTAGATATAATCTAAAGTTAATTGATCAAATTATGGGCGAAATAAGTAAATTTACAACAATTCCTCTGGTATTTTAGAACCATTGAAGCATTCGCTGTTTTTCCGGATGAATAACATGATAACTCATGAGGCAAGAGCAACATAATATATAATTCATGATGAACAAACAACATTGCAATCCCGAGAGCCATTGTCGGTTAACTTCCTCTCTCACAATTGTTTTCATTTGAAAGTTCTACCCAAATTGACTAGAATCTAAAACAATATAATTTTGCAACCGGAACATTTTCAATTACACATAATGTAGTCAACTACTGTGAAAGAATCGCACTCGATTTATATTGCTGATGCTTTAGCTAATATTTAGCGCAAAATACAGGACTCTGCATGAAGGTTATAATTTGATTAATAGCTCAGTAAATGGTGATGCCATTAGCTGCTGTGCTGAAGATTCCATGCTTGAGCACCAATGCCTCAACCAAGAAGCCATTACATTCTGCAATAATGACCCTAAAGCGAATCACGATGTCCATAAGTCCACGGAGATGCGTGCGCCGTGTTTCATCAGCATGGTTTTCCATTAGTGGACCGATGAAAATTCAGTTAAATCGGACGTGTAGGAACTCTGACTATGTTAGCTGGTACGTACATTCAATTTTGGTATTCATGAATGTCAGTAAGTAAGTTCAGAGGCTCTGATAATTCGTTCAGTTGGACTTGCGCAGGTCCAGTTCTCAGCGTGTACATAGGTAGGTTAAACTCTAGCGTTTTTGATGAATTAGAGGTTATTTACGTAGATTATGATATAACAAACTGCATGGCAATAAGCAGATATTCATCATACTCAGTGATGAAGTCAGACATTATTCCAGAAAATACTGACGAAAAATCCTTGATCCTAGAGCTATCCGTCACCATAACCGTGAATTATACATAAAGAAGTTAACTTGTAGTTTCATCACTCTATTACCGTATGCCGCCTCATATATGTATCATACCACTAATCATCAATCTGGTGCAGTAAAATTAAATTACCGGTTTAACTTATTAGTGCTTGTAATGGTATCAACATGAACAATAGTCAACTAAATAACTAGATTAGTGTGTAACCAGCCACACACACACACCTTGATGACCCACACATACCATTCAAGCAGCCACAGGCGCCCCAGAGTTGCGGTACATTAGTTTACTTTATTATTTTACAGGAAACAGAAAATTCAAAAATTCAGTTAAAATAGAGTAGAAGGACTTCTGAGTTAACGAATCGTCGGCCAACGAAAGGAAATTCGTGGTACTTTTTCAACACTTTTCTTGGAAAATGCATATGCATCTTTTGTGCAATTTCAAGCTGGTAAATATTTTTCGGACTAATTAATATTTACTCGAATTATGGAATACTTAGCTCAGCTTAGAGGTGACTTCTTTTGACCGAAGCACTCGCTGTAACTCCAAGCAAATTGTGTTAAAACCAAATCGTACATTCCTAGAGCATGACGCTACGAAATACGTATTCATATTTTCAACTTTTTTTCGCTTTCAGGATCTCAAATTTCATTGGAAAATAAAAGAAACGGAGTTATTAAACATACGATTTAAGAGTTTATATTTCAAACATTTTTAGCACTCTGTTCTTTTTAATGAACCTCTAGAAAATGATGTAAGAACAAAAATAAGTAATGACTGGAAGCTGAAACCTCGTTCCCTGTGGATAAAATTACTGCAAAATAAGATTTTTACTCAAAAATTACCTGAAATATTGAAGAAAACCGGTGCTACTTGATAGGTTAAATTCACCCATAATTGTTCAAAAACCTGAGATCAAACAAAATAAGTATTATAGGTCAAACCAATACAATTGTATTCGTCCTAACTATTGTGATCAACGTTAACCCAAAAATTATCATTATTGAGATCTAACCGAACGACTCGCTAAAAATACGATCAAAGAAAAGAAAAAGGAACTTCAGACAGACCGAACTCCATTTCATTCGTTGTAACGATTGTGATGAAGGAAAGAAGAATGATGATCATTAGTCAGACCCAACCGACTTGTTCAAAATTGTAAGAGCTCGAAAAAATTTGCCCGGGCTTCGTTCAATTAGGAACTTCCTTTCCAAAGCTTAGACCCTCGGCACTTCACTTTTGGGTGGTTAGAATGCAACGCTATACTTCGATTTTATAGCTTTTGAAAACTCCTCGAAGAAAAACTGAAGTAACGACAGCATGAGGCGGCGTAACACAAAACGGTGTAACACAAGACAGTAACACAAGAAAGTAAGACAAAACGGTGTAACACACGACGATGCAGCATAAAACGGTGTAACACACGACGGTACAGCATAAAACGGTGTAACACACGACGATACAGCATAAAACGTTGTAACACAAATGGTGCAGCATGAGACGGTGTAACACA
>VCRD01006199.1:0-16282 GCA_006783055.1 Trinorchestia longiramus
GTGCAGACCCCGTCGTACAAACCACGCCGTGCAGACCCCGTCGTACAAACCACGCCGTGCAGACCCCGTCGTACAGACCACGCCGTACAAACCACGCCGTACAAACCACGCCGTACAGAGCACACAGGTGCAACAACAACCATGTTAACAAAATGACCATCGTGATAGTCATGATGAAACACAAGCACAAAAACGCGTGCAAAACAATTAAAGTTCCGTCCCGTATTGCGTGTCCAGCAGTGTTGCAATGCTAGGCAGGAGACTAGCACAGTAATACATACCAGTGCGAAGATTCAATATAATTATTAAACAGTTTGCGTCGTCGTAGCATTTTAGAGCTCCCCATTTTTGTGCCTCCTTCGAAAGTAGTACGCACGTTTGCATCCATGGAGTGTACAAACTACGTGATTTTTATTAATTCCTCGTAAATATTAGGGTTAAATTCTGATTTATAAGATTTACTAGAAGTCACCACAATGATGCCTTGAAAATTTTCTACGCAGACTACAAAAAGGGCAAGTTAGAAAACCTTCAGAACTACGTACGATCATAAGAATATTACACAAGGATTTTTTTTTTAGAAAATACTCGCCGTGAAATCCTTTTCTAAAAAGCCCATTTGCTTGTTATTTTGTGCTGCTTATTTTTGTGCTAGAAGTTAGCGAGTTACTGAGGTAGTGAGAGGCTCAGTAAAAAAGCAACGATGCATACACAAATCTCGGCACGGTCACAAATTAATAAATGCCAGATGCACTCGCCCTCCGAGAATAGAACGCACCTCAGCCCACACCAGACCATAGCGATAACAGGAGATACGACAGCAGTGTAACAAACATGTGAAGTCTTCAGTGGAATTATCACGCGGTTCCATTACCTTCCGTAAAACTGCAAATAAAAACTCATAAAAATGACAGTAACAAGCAGGCCAGAACAGCATCGTAGAATGTACGTATTTTTTACACACAAGTTAGAGAGCAGCATCACACTGTGTATAACTAATGATCGATACATGAATACACCGAAAGAACAGTCAAAAATGACAACCAGGTTACTTGTATTTTTTTTTGGCAAGAATTACTTGACACACATAGGAAACACTTAGCAACACTATTTCAACAGTGAAAATTCATCGTTATCACTTTTTGAACAAGCAATCACGTAGCATTCCAAGTACTTTCCGCTCGAGGTAAAAAAAAAGAAGTCGAAGAAGGAAATTGCACCGTCCAATAAAGTCACTAGCGCTCTAGCTGACGAAGGTTAAGCGCTACATCTGGGTGATCATACAGTCAGTCACGAATACTTGTGTCAGGAGTCACACGGAAAATTTGGTCATCGTTTGCAATGATTATAATAGAATCAAGGTCGAGAAGGAGAGACGACAGCGTGCTAAGAGATCAGTATAACAAGGCTAGTAGTATTAATAGAAATAAGTAGTATTAATCATATCAGTAGTATCAATCATATGAGTAGTATCAATCATATCAGTAGTATCAATCATATCAGTAGTATCAATCATATCAGTAGTATCAATCATATCAGTGGTATCAATCAGTAGTAGTATTAATAGGAATAGCATTCTGAAGTGCTAAGCAAAATCGTACATAGACAGCGTCTCGAAACACACCACCTACAAAGAACAGATTCAGATTCAGTTATTCAATTAAAGAGAATAGATCTAAAGTCAGAGACGAAAATAAATTTTTCACGTTGAAAAAAAGAATTAAAAAGATTCAGATACACTTTAGATTCAGTCACGAACAGACGAAAATCTATAGATATTATGAAGAAATCTTTGTTCAGCAGTTGAGGAGAAGCGAGAGCCAGTCCAGGATGCAGCTACGACGACATGAAGCTAGTCTTTCCAAGTTAGGCACGAAAAAATATTTAGATCTCAGATTCGGTTACGAAGAGCACCAAAAAATCCTCTTAATTCAGTAGCCAAATTAGGGAGTCGGTCCTTCCAATTCCACGTAAAGATTAATCTGAATACACCTAAAATAGAAGTTAAATTCAGACATATCAGATTCAGTTACGAAGAGGAGAACCAGATTCACACTTGAGATGCAGTTACGAAGAGGAGAGCCATATTCAGACACTAGAGATGCAGTTACGAAGAGAATAAGGCACACAGTTACACAAAAAAGGCTCTGCAGAAGCCAGCTACCGGAGATCAGTGATACAACAGCGTGTGAGTGTGGCAAACAACAAACAGCAACACTTCCCAAATCCAGACAAGTTTAATGATCTTTCGATGCACCAAAAAATATGATGCAAGTTCACGTGGAATGCCTCAAATAGTAAAACTACATTTTATCGATAGTGTAGTAAACATCTTACGAAGAATATTTTGTCGATAGTATAGTCACCATCTTACTGAACACATTTATCAAAAAGATCGTGTCCTGTATATTAATATTAATGCAATCTAGCTCTACCCTTATAACGGAAAAGATGGGCTTAATCTTGTTTATCCTCTTTCTTAGAAGGTAAGAGTAGATTTCAGTTATATCACAGCATTGAATATATTCTTTTTCATAATGATGTGAAAGTAGCTCTAAGTCTATCTCACATCATGGGATAACATGTATTTTTAATGACGTGAGAGTAGGTTTCAGTTATCATGAAACATAAGACATATTCTTTTCATTATAGGGTGAGAGTAAATTTCAGTTACATCAAAGCACAGAACAATTTTGCCTTACAACATGCACATCTATGAGACCATTCAGAACTTGAACATAACACGTCGGGAAATGGGAGTGTTGGATGAGTGCAAGCAGTAAGACAGTGTACCTTGTTGGTGACTTGTGACACAGCTTCACTCAGCGACTGGAACGTCTGAAAGCAGTGGAGCAACCAAAATGAGTCCAGCAAATGGCTGCAAATCCCTCAAAGCGACACCAGGATATACAGGATGTCCATAAAGTCTCTTATTAAAGTCTCGCATAAAGTGTCAACAGCACCTGTTTCACAAACAGGATCCCTGAAACATACAAATGCAAAATGTGATTAAACACTTTAATAAACACTGAATACAATAGAACAAATCTGAGTAAAATATCTTATCAATTGCATTTGAAATAAATTTTTGAAATGAGAAAGAGACTTTATGGACATCCTGTAAATTTTAATTCTTCAAAATGAGACCATGACATAGATTCTAATGCTCCAAAATGAGACCATGAAAGAATCTAATGCTCGAAAACGAGACCATGATATAAATTCTAATGATAAAAAATAAAGTTAGAATATGGATTCTAATGCGCCAAAACAAAACCAGGATATAGATTCTGATGTTCCAATAATAAATTAGGAAACGACTTTAAGCTTTCAAGTGAGAACAGGGACTGTATTACTCCTAGAATTCCATGAATGTAACGCTTCTTTCGCATTGAGTTCACGTCTGAATTTCCTCTTGACGTGATAACGGACAAATCATCACCGCCCGCATCACATTGTGCACTAGACATTCACGAGATATCCTATTTCTTAATAGGGTAATACTATTGAAATAGTATAAAACGTCTCAAAACAAAAATCTAGTGAGGTACTTGCACAATGAACACACTACCACAAAATACCGAATTTCCATCAAAGAAACTGAAAGCAACATCATCGACTGGTAGACAACTGTCGAGCCGTGTAGCTGTGATACTTGCCTAGGTGTCACAGGACATACACACACTGATTCAAGTCTCAAGAACTGTAACTTAACCCTTACCGTCCTAATGGACCCTGACGTCTTCTTTTAAAAAGTGTGTGAAAACAAACCCTAGAGTGTTTATCAAGCCAGCTCAGCACTCGATCAATCACTGCACCCAGAATATGTTCAGTCAATGAACAGCGTGTGCTTGTGTTGCATTTCTATTTTCGGAAAAAATGTTGTCCGTAAAGGGATACACACACCAGAAGAGCCCGATGCCTTGTTTTGAGCATCGATTGAACTGAACAGCAACTAGTCACATCACAATAGTAGTTCACAAAGTATCACACAGAGAAGCTAGCAGCACATCGTAATATCCAATTTACTACTTGTACTTACGACCGTATGTCTACATTATATACAAAATAAAGTTTATACATAATTAACTATAACAAAAAAAGTACATTAAGGTAAAAACAATGCAATAATGATTGCACTATGTATCAGGTTGTCCAGAAAGTTCGTGCTGATTTTTAGTAGTTCATCTTTCGACTTATTTCAGAACATGTTTGAGTCCAGAGAATAGGATTTGACAAAACTTCCATTTAGAGAACAGTTTAAACTATCTTTTCATGGAAGGTTTACGATCCTGTAACTTGTGTTAATTCTGTAACCCTTTAAAATGGAAGATAAAAAGATTCATTTTCGCCACTTAATGCTTTTCCTTTTTCAAAAAGGGAAAAATGCCTCACAAACAACCAAAGAAATATGCGTAGTTTATGGTAATGATTCTGTATCCGAAAGAACTGTACGGAAATGGTTCGCGAAGTTTCGAGCTGGAGATTGTAGCCTTATTGATAAAGAACGATCAGGCAGACAATCCACCTGTGATCTGCTTAATAAACGAATAAACGGAATGAAACTGTGCCTTTTTTAAAGCAAATTGTGACCGGGATGAGAAATGAATTATCTACCGAAATGTTCAGAGAAAACGATCCTGAAGTAAGCGACATGAGCCACCCTTAGCCATCACAAAAGCGAATCTTCACCCTAAAATGTTATGCTTTGTGTCTGGTGTGATTGGAAGGGAATTCTGTACTATGAGTTTCTCCCAAGTAACCAAATAATTAATTGTGAAAAACACTGCTCACAACTGGTTGAGTTAAAAGCAGCAATTCAAGAAAAACGTCCAGAATTGGCTAACAGGAAAGGTGTTGTGTTTCAACATGTTAATGCAAGACCACACGCTTCTTTGCAAACCAGACAAAAATTGCTACAATTCGGCTGGGATGTGTTACCTCACCCTCCATATTCACCAGATATTACCCCTTCAGATTTTCACCTATTCATGTCTTTGCGGAATAGTCTTAATGGTAAAAATTTCAATTCTTTGGATGACATAAAACGATACCTTGATGAATTCTTTGCCATAAAAACACCCCAATTCTGGGAAGAAGGTATTTTCAAGTTAGAGGATAGATGGAGACGTGTTGTGCAACAAAATGGTTCATATTTGGTTGATTAAAAATGTAATAACAAATATTTACTGACCTTTTTCTTTCCCTTAAAAATCGGCACGAACTTTCCGGACAACCCAATATTACAGCACTATATAGGTCCTCTATATAGAAAACGTTTGACTTTACCCAATGCATCGTTTTTTTTTGAGGTTTGACTCGATCCATTTCTACTAACCACAGGTTGGTCAGAACCGACCTCGGTCACTAACGTTGTTTAACAAAAAAATTAATCCAGCTGATGGTAAGGAGAAATTGCATCATTTACGTCTCAAAGGAAATTGAATATAAAACTCGCGACATGTAAGCCTAAAAAAATTGAACATACATACAACTAGCGGTATACGTCTTAGAGGAAATTGAATATACAACTAGCGGCATATGTCTTAGAGGAAATTGAATATACAACTAGCGGTATATGTCTTAGAGGAAATTGAATATACAACTAGCGGTATATGACTTCGAGAAAATTCACTATACAACTAGCGGCATACGACTTCGAGAAAATTGAATATACAACTAGCGGCATACGTCTTCGAGGAAATTGAATATACAACTAGCGGTATATGTCTTCGAGAAGATTCACTATACAACTAGCGGTATGTAAGTCTGAAAAGAAATGGAACGTGCAAGTAGTGGCCAATATTAATACGAGAATAATTGAGATTTGAGTTGAGAACTCGCTACAAGCAGTGACCTCAGCACAACAACGAAGCCTAGTTTGTCTCGAGAAAAGATGATCCAACATTAGGGTACCCTAGGTCGGTTCTAAGGAGAGGTCTACTAGACTTGAACATTACTGGGCATAATAAGTGACAACACACGACAAAAGCTGAGAAAATAAGAAAAAATCCGCAAGTAGGACAACGATATTCGTACGAGACGATCGGCGAAGACCTTCTGTATCCAGAGAGAAACACGCCAATACTATAATCATTTTCTGTTTTTTTAAGCAGAGATCTGCATTATGAGTCCTATTGTTGTAATTTTCAGGTTTTTTAATTAACCCTTAATGGCAGGGTGAGATACTAAGTAACCCACTAATTTAGATACATTTGTTGCATGGTGGGCCTCAGATCATGTGCCTTAAAGAGTTAAAGCATTTGTTTCAGTAAGGAAGGATCACAACTGTGCAACTCATCACGCTTGTACACTGCAATAATTCCAGAAACCTGTCACGTGTGTTACTTTCCTCAACACTCAACACTGCCTCACATGAAACCGTGAGAACACAAGAGGCAACCAGTGTTCCTGCACAAATCACTAGTCACTAGTGAGTGATCACCAAAAGATTAGGTTGTATCAGTGACACACTAGGCTGTACCAGTGACACACTAGGCTGCACCAGTGACACACTAGGCTGCACCAGTGACACACTAGGCTGCACCAGTGACACACTAGGCTGCACCAGTGACACACTAGGCTGCACCAGTGACACACTAGGCTGCACCAATGACACACTAGGCTGCACCAGTCACCGCTTAACACCTCCCAACCCATAACGTAATGATCATCTTACAGACATCTCATTGGGACATCACACAGACGTGTACGTTTCAAGCTCAATTTACGTTCCTGCACACGACCCTTTTTCGTGTAACTCATTACATGTCCAATGCAGGGAGAAGACAATACGAAGTTCCCGTTTTTCTGATATCCCTGCAATATTTGCTAAATTTAAAGTTTTTTTTAATGTACGTCTGTTCGGCGCTCGCTGTAAGCAAATAAAACATTACATGACTTTATGGACAATAAGCTTATCTTTATTTATGGCCTTATATAAAAATGTTTTTACGGACAAATTCAACGAAGTGATCTCGAAAAATCGTTATTGTTGTTGATCGTGATTGAGATCTCGTTGAAGCGACAAGCTAACTCCCATATCTGCTCCATTAACATAAATACAAACGTACTGGAACCTTTACTTAAATTAAACGTTGAGACTCCTCTAGCACAATACAGGGTGTCCATAAAGTCTTCTTTATCATTTCAAAAGAGAAAGAGACTTTATGGACACCCTGTACATCCGTGACTCGCTGTTATCAAGCGAGCGTCTAGTGTGTTCTGCATGACGGAGCTCCTGCCGATACCTCGCGGGGTCTGATAAACTGGCTAGATGGCTCACTTAACTTATTGAACGTGCACTTAAACAGACTTATTTTCACATGCTATGACGTGTTGACACATAAATAATGTTTACATAGCACGTAATAAAGTATTTTTCTATTTACGGAAGGTTTGTTTCGAGTTAACCTTTAATCCAATAACTAAAATAGTTGTACTGGAATTGCCATATTCTTAGTATAAAGTTTCATCTCGACATCCACAACTGGAGTTTACCCAGAGACACGCGAGGCATAACCCAGAGACACGCGAGGCATAACCCAGAGACACGCGAGGCATAACCCAGAGACACGCGAGGCATAACCCAGAAACACGTGATTATGATCACAAAGGATGCAAACTCAGCTAGTTGATCAGTGAATATCATGTTACAGTATTGCACGATTAAACAGAAGAAATAAAATCAACTCAAAAGGTTCGTTATTTTATGCACATTCGGAGTGTTTATCAAATAAAATTAAGGAAAGTTTTAAACCTGAAAACATGATCGTACGCATTAATAAATGAAGGCAAGAAGTGCACAAACGTGAACGCTTGAAAAAAGTTAGTCATTTCTAGTTGACGACTGCCATAGCAGCTTAAAAGAGTGAATCTAAACAACGGTGCCACACCCCAAAATTCAGAAACTGCTTGAGTCTCACCTTGAGGGTGTGTGAGGACTTGGGCTTGGAGCGAGTTGGAGGAGGAGGGAGCCTGCCTCTTCTACCGGTGGTGGAAGAGTGGGAATACGCCCCCGTGGACGCCCCCCTATCACCAGGGGCGGCTGAACTGTTGGCCCCCACCCAGTAGTCATCCGTGGTCTTACGCCCCCCACAGATGCCAGAGTCATCCACCCAGCCTGGGGAGACGAAGGAGGTTACTCGCTGTTGTGCACCAGCTGACTACACTTAGTTTCTGGTAGCTCCTGGACTCATGTGCGAAGATTTCAGAGCCTATTTAAGGAGATTATAGCCCATTTTGAAATGTTAATACCTATTTTGCAAGATTATAGCCTATTTAGAGATATTGAAGCCCATTACCAGATATTAAAACGTAATTTGGAAGATTAAATCCTATTTTGGTAGATTGAAGCCTATTTGGGCTAAATTGATCTCAGCAGTGAATACTACGTAAGAAAAGTAAACCCTATTTTGGAAGTGTAAAACCTACCTAGGAAAAGTAAAGCAAACCTACTGCGGGGGAAACTAGAAACGTATTTTAAGAAAGCAAAGGAATAACTCCCCGTAAACAAACAGAATTGAAACCTAATTGAGCACCGTGAAAAATCTAGTAACTAGTCAGTGGTGAGCTGCGTAAAGCGGAAGACAATAACGCAAGTCTATTCAAAGCCACTTGAAGTAATAAACACCATAACATATAAATTTACGCTCATGAAATCCTTCATCACACACTTGCTCTGATCAATGCATTTATTAGGCTCGGTGTTTTAGCACAGTTCTGACTCCATACATCACATTGAGCAGAGGGAAGGCTTACTTAGAGTGGCACCACATGGGCGTCAAAACATCAGTGTCTTGCCATGTACAACCTGCTACAGTCGGCAACATGAAGCATCGTCAGCATTTCATTGAAAGGAAGAATTGTAGATAGGTACAAAGACACTCTTGTAAGAGGTCGGTTGCACGGTACGCCGGTTTTAACCTAACAACGAAATCCACAATAGACTCCCTTAGCAAGCATAACTGATTTCACTGTAAGTAGCTAGGGATACCACAAAGGAGCGTTTACTTACTTCAAGACATACTAAAGTAACAGGGAACACAATATTCTGAAATTGACAACCAAAGGCACCTGAAAGGCGTTTCAACACGAACAGCCTAAGTATTGAAATTAAAAATAGTACACAGAATTAGAGCAATGCATCACAAAGACATGACTGAAGAGTCAAGGTAACTTGTATGATTTTATGGCAACCCACACAACAACAAAAAATGTAGAATTGAATGAATAAGGCATGAATACAGATACATGCGCAACTGTTTCCGCGGTGTGCATTCAGTGACAAATTTAGATTCATGTTTACTTGACCACAACTAGGAATGTAAAGACTAACACAGTTGTGCGGTTTTCTGCATATTCTTGGTGCAGTGTTTTTCATTTAGATATCGTGCGAGTTCTCAGGGTTGGCCAGAACACAATAAATACAAGGGCATCGTATGTATAGGAGCACTGAGCTCATTAACAAAATGACAATAGCAAACGTAATTTTAAAGGCCACATTCAACAGGACACGATGCAAACACATGCTATTAATCTTACCAAGATCGTGGAAAATGCAAGTTGGGAAAATACTACCACAACACATCAATACTGACGATGAAGTAACGCACGGTGCTTATTAAATACAACCATTAGTGTGATCACAGAATTACTTCTCTGAACTGCTCTAAGTAGCGCTACAGAATAACACTTGACACAGTTCGAATTTTTCGTTTGATTTGTCAGTGGACACGGGCTTTGCGAAGGAGTTTCCACATTGATGGATGTGTCTTTGGTATCCACAATACAATGCTTACAATACATGTATACCCTACCGAATTTCCTCCTATCTAAATCCTTCAAACCGTCACAGGGAGACAGACCACGCAAGCAACAAACTGTATTACTATACAGTGAAATATTAATGAATTTACACGCGAAGGCAATCCACAGGAATGAAAAATGAAATGTGACTTGAATGTTCGAAGTACGTTACTTAGGATTATGGTGCTGAATCTCACGTGATTAATACAGAAAAGGTATAAAATTCTCGTCCAAAGAATGAATAAATTTGATTAAGATCAGTATCATGTTTTTCATTTCATTTTCCGTATTTTAACTTCTCTGTACAAATACTAAACGTGTGAAAAAACTAAAAAGCACGAATAATGTTGATAATTAAATACACAACACAATTGCTAATTTTTCAATCAAACAAAGTTTCGATTTGAAGCAAGCAAATATTCAATTACGAAACTGAACTTCGATATAAAGGTAAACCAGCAAACAAAACTACTGTAAAACTACATGTATGGAAAACTTCCATGCAAAACAAACGCGTGTGTGAAAATGAAAGTATTACAAAACTTGCATAAAAATAACAGCAACATCTAATTGGGGCTCAAAACAACAGCTACAAATGATGCCAGTCACTACAAATACTAGTACTCATACCAGCAGCACCAGTACTATTTAGTTGACTCCAGACTAGAACGCTTGCAGCGCTTCCAGTATCTAAGATACCAGTCCACAGAGTTCAACACTAACTGCTGGCACAGACGTTGGAACGTGTCTGGTGAAATTCCAGCACGAGTTTTGTCCACACAGAAAATAGGAAAATCTCCACTTATAAAGAGTTTCTAAGTGCGTACTTTTTACCACAGGCGAATAGAAGTGGTTGCATCAGCACATGTAGACGCGCTTGAAAATATTTGACGTGTTTTTGCGTGTCTACATCGAGACGGTTATGCGTACTCGAACGTGCGTAGCCTAACGTCTGAGTAAAACTGAACTGGTTCTCGCTCATAACTTACGTAGAACAGCTCAGTATCACGTAAAACTACTCGAATATAAATTGAAGATTTCCAACAATTTAGTTCTCGAAATTAGAACTCACTCATTTCAGATTTCCTTTCTCATCTACAGGACTCCATATTTACAATGTGAGGTGGCCACAAAGAGCACGTGAGAACACGGAATGTGAAATTGAGGAGAGCAAAAGAAAAATTCAAAATCATAACAGGAAATACGTGTTAAGGCTTGTGCTTTCATAGGCTGCACGGAGTGGAGAATATTATGAAATCCGAACTCTATTACATCAAAACAAAATCCTCGCAATAAAGCATCTACACTAACGATTTACGAATGTTTTTATCACAGTAGCCGTTCAAATGACGCTTTAACAGCATTAATAGACATCAGATGGATCAAAAATCGCACACTGCAGACACTTGTTTGCACACTTTAGGTTACACTCAAACGTGAGATAGTTGACTAGATACATCAGGCGCCGCAATGGAACAGTAAAACTTCCTTATTTCTGAAGTGAACCACAATAGAAATTAGCAACCAGCGCGCTGATTGACAGAGGGGTCGGTGGGGAGAGCAAGCAGTTCATCAGTAGGGACGCCGCAGGCCAAACCTTCGGAAAAGTTCATGGTTTATTTAACGTCATGTTTTGCATGTCTAGATGGACTTGCATTACATCAAGATTGTCCATCGTAATCGATGATGACCTAGTGTCCTCGTCTATTATGGTTGGTACCTGCACTGGTGACTGAAGATGTCAATTCAGGAACCACAGACCTGGACTATGAAGAAAAGTCAGTGATATTTGCCCACAAAGTCATCGTGTCTCATCAAGAGGCTAGGCGCATATAGTGCATTAGTTTTTATTATCACTGGCGCTGTTCGGACTACGCTCAACTAGTTCAATGAAACGCACAGGCGTGGCAGTGCAACAGTAGGAAAAGGCGAAACAAAATTTAAACGCAGCTAGCAAAATTAAGCCCATCTGAAGGCACGAGAGGTGACAATTTAGAGAGACAGAAGCAACCGCAAAAACATGAGAGTAAGATATTGAGGGAAACATTTGCTAGAGAAGAATGCGAAACATAAAAACAAGATCTAGTTAAGACTGCGATTTAGCGAAATAAAACTGATTGACGAGAATTTGAAAGAGAGAAACAACATTGCTAGACAGGAAGGCGAAACATACAGAGAATACGTAGACAGGAACGCAAAGCCAATGAAGCAGAACACAGAAAGCAGTAGAAAAGAGGCCTCGGAGCAACAGGAGTACATACGAGGGATGTAGTCAGGGGTTGTACCCGAGTCCCTCGTCGTGAGTGATTCTCGAGAACCACTGAGGTCTGCTGCGAGAGATGACCGGTAATGTGAGCACAACATGGCTGACATCACCCAAACGAAACGGTTCATATCATCCAAATAAAATGGCTTTAATCACCCAAATAAAATGGCTTTAATCACCTAAATGAAATGGTTGGTAGCACCCAAACGAAACAATTGATATCACCCAAATGAAACAAATATCACCCAAACGAAACAATTGATATCACCCAAACGAAACAAATGATATCACCCAAACGAAACAAATGATATCACCCAAACGAAACGGTTAAAATCATCCAAACAAAATGGCCAAAATCGCCCAAACTAAACGGTTAAAATTATCCAAACAAAATGGCCGAAATCATCCAAACGAAATGATCGATATCACCATAAAAATGACTGAAATCACCTTAACGAAACAGTTGATATCGCTCAAACAAAATGGATGACAGTACTCACACAGAATGACTGATAAAAATAGTAAAAATGGTCGATACACTTGGACAAATTGCAGGCGTATTTCAATAAAATCGTTACTACACTGACATAAAATGTATGATTTAGATTATATAAAAGGATTGATACAAATAAAACCAAATGATTACCCCGCTTCTAAATGTTTCGCGAAAATGTTGATCACATTAAGTTTAATACAGTAGAAAATGTTAAACTGTACTCGAGAGCGTAATGAACCCAATTAGTAGGTATTATTTAAAGTTGACCTTTTTCCATGAAGTCAAAAAACCTCTACCCATGAAAAAAGGAAGAAAAGAAAAACAAATACCCGGATCACAGTTAGAATTAAGTGGCTGACAGGAGTAAAATTAAATAAGCGACACGCCTAGTATAGAATTTCCAATGCTGCCATAATAAAGAAACTTACATAGTACCATCCACGTGACCCGGTGCAACCGAAACTAAAAACGTTGACCAAGCGAAAGCACAAGTACAAATGAAAGTACAAGTACAATAGCAGATGAAGCAGAATTCAGAAAGTAGTTATTAGTTGGAGAGATCAAACTAAATGAACACATGGAGGAAGTGGTTAACTCCCCAAAAAACGAGTTAACCAAGAGGTACTGAAGTTGTTAAACTCGGGTAAAAATCCTGGCCTACAGGTGTGACCCCGTTAACTATGAGTAAAATTATATGAATCAAGGGGTCAAAAAATGCCTACCAAGAGAAAGCCTAAATATTGGAGCAAATTAGCAAAAAAAACGTGTGTAGATCATGACGAAATAAACAACAAAACAGTTAAGAGACGAGTATTGGGAAACAAAACATTTATCTGGGCCGGATAAACTGGACAGTCCAGAAGAAGATGGTAATATAGTATAATAAGAAGATGGTAAACGTGACATTTAGCTCTGAAGAGAGAGTTATCGGTTTATTTGTGCATCAGCCTCAACATGCTATCTTCCAGGGCCTAACAAGGTCTATGCAGGACGACGTAAAACATTCAAACTGTTTAGGCAAACCTCAGTGTAGGGGGAAGGAGTGCACAAGTTAGTTCAACACATGTCAAGATGCCAGGTGCACATTTGAGCTCATGTTTTTAAATCATGTTTAGAATAGATTAGTCACAATGCTTGGAGGAAACAAGCCCAGAAGTTAGTTTATGGTTAGTGAACTGGAAAAACATTTGAACGCCACAAACCTATTAGTAGCAAAAACGCTTACCACATAATGTTTGTAAAGTATTATTTAAAAATGTTTTTTGCAAGAACTTGTAAAATTTACCACGACTTAGACATCATAGCAAAACTTTTTTGGCGAGTGTTCTATAGATGGCAGCTGCTCACACCGGTCCGTCTAGTGAAGACTGGTAGCATCTCTGCGTACCAGGATGTCGTAGAAAATATGCAATATTAATAGCTTGAGAAGCAGAAGATTTATTCAGACCTAGGGCACAGGCAGACAAGACCATCAGTAAACATTTATCTTGAAAAATCAAAGGAAGATTGGATCGGATTTAGGGTAGACAAGACAGAGTGAAAATATACAGAGTGAAAATATACAGATTGAAAAACAAAGACAGATGGGCACAGGTAAGAAAAAACAGTACGTACTTTAGTTTTGACACTTTGCAGTACAAGCACAAATAGAAACAATTAAAAACAGATTAATTACACGTGAGATTATCACGCAGTATAAATAGAAGAAAATCGAATAAAAATATGTACATCGATAGCGTAGATGATTGAAAAATGTCCAGTAACAATGAAATGAAGACATGAGAGATGACTAGACAGGGAAACCAAAACGTCGAGGAAGTTCAGCGAGATGTACACGGAACGATACAAGTCCATGATGTGGCCCAAACAATAGGAAAAAAGCATGACAAAAAAAGTACGAGATAATAAAAGAGCGGAATTTCGTTTACTGGACGTCCCAGAGTGACACTAAGACTCGTGCAGCTTATCACGCGTTAGGTTTATATAAAAATTGAGGGAGCAGCGAGAGCAACACGTGGAACAAGTGGATGCTCTGGCTGGAAAATAAAATGAGCACCAGACGATAACGACCGGAGTACAAGACGAGAGTAAGTGGAGCCATAGTTACATGTGAGATCCTCGAGGGAAGTCCTAGAGGCAGCGGCGTGGAAGGTGGGTGCTGGCAAGGTCGTGGCCTTGACGAGCCGCCGCTGCTGGAGGTGGTGGGCTGCGGCGGCCGCCCTTCCCGCCGCTCCTGCACCACCACCGCCGCCGCTTTCTATGCTCTCACGGTCGGGAGGCGCAGGTTCGGGGGGAGTCGTGGGAGGAGGGTAGACTTGCAGTCCCCCCACACTGCTACCTCCACCGCTACCACTACTGCCACCTCCACCACCTCCACCACCACCACCACCTGTAACACGGACCACCGTGCTACACACCTAACCAGCACTAGCTACTAACGCGCAGCACCACCATGACTACCACGAAGTAGATTTGACTACCTTCACCACGGTGACTACACACTACCACTGCACCACAACGGAGTCGTGACACAACATTCTTGAAGCACATCACCAGCGGTGCTTCTGAGACGATTTTCCTGTGTTGCTGTGGGGAGCGGGTATGGAACGGACGCAGTTCTACAAGCTCTAGAAGCTTTACTAGCTCGAGCAGCTCTACAAGCTCAAGCAGCTCTACTAGCTCGAGCAGCTCTACTAGCTCGAGCAGCTTTACTAGCTCGAGCAGCTCTACTAGCTCGAGCAGCTTTACTAGCTCTAGCAGCTCTACTAGCTCTAGCAGCTCTACTAGCTCTAGCAGCTCTACTAGCTCTAGCAGCTCTACTAGCTCTAGCAGCTCTACTAGCTCTACTAGCTCTAGCAGCTCTACTAGCTCTAGCAGCTCTACTAGCTCGAGCAGCTCTACTAGCTCGAGCAGCTCTACTAGCTCTAGCAGCTCTACTAGCTCTAGCAGCACTAGGTTGTACATGTGGCAACATAGTCGCATGCACGCTCAAGCAATAACAGCAGGCAGCTACAGAAATCCGTCAGGGGTAACACGGTGTACTTCATTTGATGCATCGAATTAAACGATCTCCTCTTCTTTTAATCAATAAACAGCATGGAGACTCAAGGGACCATTTATCATGAAACAACACGAGAACTGAAACACAGGCAACTGTAACATGCCATAGAGGATTCAGAACGAAAATCAAAGTAAAATTTTCCAGTGCTCAAGTTTTCAAGCTTAACAGAAATGAACTAGAAAAAAAGATGCACTCAGCACAGCCGCTGCTATGCCACAGAATAAAATATCAATGAACTCCAACTTCAGAAGAAATTTCCAAAATTGGTGAAAATTGTAGAACTTGTTTACAGATGAATTTTATGTACAAACACAGGTGTTTGTTTGGCGAAAACTTGACTTTCTTGAACTACATAATGAAGTCAAGGCGCTGTTCTAGCCAGACTGTGTATCAGAGATACGAAAATACGTTGACTTATTTACCATGGAATTTGTACTCATGAACAGAGAAACGCTCGCTTTTTGGAGCTAAAATGAACTTGTACCAATGCAAATTTCAAGTACCAGTGACCATTGGGAAGTACACGCAAGACTAACACCTACAGATTGCAATTTATCGCAATACTAAATACAGTAGAGTTGAAGCTACAGCATACTTCCATCGCTCTATGAACACGCCAGTTCGATCTAAGACCCATTCTGAAAGCAACTTC
>VCRD01006200.1:0-28777 GCA_006783055.1 Trinorchestia longiramus
TTTATTTACCTTGAGTAAGGTCACACGGGCAGTTAGATTAAGACTTTTGTAAAGTGTTGGTAACTTTAAAATACACCCAACCAACCACAAAACTTTACATGATGTTCGTACGAGTTGCATTCTACCGGCAACTTTCACCATATGATGTAGATGTGCGACGCTACCACAGCGGCGTTAACATCATATGATGTTTTAATGTTTATTACTTCAATTAGCGTTGTTATTACTGTCATATAACAATTGTAATGTGACAAAAGTATTATTATTGTCGAGTGAGCGGTGACCGTTAACAGGTTAAACACACCACCACAAATTTTGAGACAAATGCTCCATGCTGAAGAAACCGCTCTATATATCTTCTAAGGAAGCGGAAGTTGGAACGAAATGTTGCTGCCAGAACCATCGAAAAACAAATGTAATTTCCGTTTGTGAATAGAAACGCGTAAATGGTACTTTTTTGAGTTGCAAAATCACTATTACTATGTAATAGTAATTGTAAAAAGAAATCAAGATAACTTGTAAAAAAAACATCAATAATAAGTTTGGTACAGTTGTGCTATTATTTGAGTGGGTAAATCTTTACGCTTATACATTATCTAGAATTTTTAATGCTAGGACCAAATGACGATTTTACTTCTTATACTTAATTTTATTAATTAGAATACTCTATTTGTATATTTTTGGGCGATGTAATATCGCTACAATGCTTACCAGGGAATTATAACCTAACGTCACATGTTGAAGTTCAAAAGTGGCGTGGCTGGGAGAGCTACGTCTAGATAACGAGCGTGAGAATGTTGCCAGAAAGAGTTTTGATTCCAAATACCCTCTGGCTAACACTCTTAATATTAATGTTATTATTATTATGTGCACTAAATATCACGTTTTAATTGTAGAGAGTTCGTAAAAATTACTCGAATTTTAGTCTTATTTTTATTACTAAAAATGAAGGTTATTTTAATACTTGTAATTTTATAAGCTTTAAATGGGTAGCAGGTCATGCTACAAGTTGGTAAAAATCACTCGAAGTTTGATCTTATTTTTATTACTATAAATGAAGATTATTTTAATATTTGTAATTTTATAACCTTTAAAGGGGGTAGCAGGTCATGCTGCAAGTCTTTCTGCACAAGCAGAGACCCGATACAGAACACGGGCCGCAGACCACTCGACTACGGTGGCAAAGACTAGGTAGATGATTAAATGCACGAATCACGAATGGAACACCTCCATCGATGTCACTGGTAGAAAGACTGCCACTCCTTGGAGGCTCGGCAACGCTGACCAAGCTTACAGGAGCAGTTCCCGCCTGAACTCGTTCGTTCGCTGTTCATACCGAGAACAAACACGTTAAGTTTAGGATTAGATATAATTCTGTCGTATTTATTAAATAAATATTATTAACAATCAGTAAATTAGCCATAATTAGCCAAAATGAAGGTGGCTAATTATCAAAAATTTTAATTAGCCGCAGGTAATGAAAATTAGCCACTTTGGCTAAAATTAGCCACATCTGGCAACCCTGTTCAAAACCTGTGGTTGCCTACGCTCTTCCATAAACGTGTTACCATTTGAAGTCACGACTATGATTCAATTTTACTTTAAAAAACAATCACGAGTAGCGTGAAATAAGTATAAAGGTTTACTCTAAAACATTACTAAATTTAATAATATTCAATACTAAAATAATCACGATATTTTAGCGGCCCTACAAATCGTACAAAATAAAATCTTTGAAAGAGGATCGAGGAGGATAAAAGCTTGAAGACCACTGATCAAGGTGATGTTATGGGGAAATGAGCTACAAAATGGAAGTTTTGTGTATATTAAGGAAAAATATTCATTTGAAGCACGATAATTCGTCGCAAATCTTTGAAACATTCTTCCATTTAATAATTTCAAATCAGTAAAATCTAAACTGTGAAACTTCCACGGGAACTGTCTAGTAATTAAATAATTTTATTCAGCATTCCTAATTTCATTTATTCACAACGTTCCACTATGCATTCGGTATAGTTCTGGGTTTAGGAATGTGTAACACCTAAATCTCCCGCCAATAATGGAAGGCGGAATGCATCAGTAGTCAGTACTATACGTTTGGACTGCTTAAACTAAGTGCGTGTGAATTTACATCTTGGCAACAACGTGAGAATCTACATCTGTGATCGTTAAGGTGAGAAGAGTTTATTAATTGTGATTAATATTCTTGACTAGCGGATATTTTTGCTACAATTAAAAATATTTATCAGAATAGTTCCTGAATATTTATGGAAGTGATGATTCTTGGCGTGATTGTATTAATGCGTTGCGCATTTAACTAGAAATCTTTGAATGCAAGTACATTATAATCTATACAGTGGTATTAAAGTAATTCTCAATGAAAAATGTTTAATTGGTATATTTTAAAAATAGGTATCTATGCTACCACAGTGGTCTGGTATTTATATAAAGAGACGGTGAATTTTCACATTTCATGTTATTTCCAGAGTATCGAGCAGGTGAAAAAGGCATTTAGGATAAAATTCTACCTCAACCATCTGCATCAAATATTGTAGCATTCAATAGAATTGTGAAGAGATTTTACCAAATAACTTCAGTTCAAGCTGAAGTAAGATAAATGAATTATTAAAGATTTCTAATTCTACTATGTAATAATATACACTTTGTTGTTTTCTTGCTTGCTTGATCTGTCTCTCAGGGATGCTCTTAAGGATTTGGATAGGAGGAATTTTTGTAGGGTATACATATATTGTAAGCATTGCAAACTTAAAATTTCAGTTGAAGACAGGAATTTTCACATGTAGGTCTAATAGTGTATTCATGTGTAATAAATAATATAGAGTATTACTTACTAAACAATTACATGGAAATTCCATGATTTAGGTTTGATCAATATGAAATTAATACAAGTATGAATGTTTTACAGATTTAAGATGAATTATTGTGTTTTAAATGAATATTTTTCATTAATATATACAGAATTTTCATTCTGTATCTTATCTCCCAATAACATGACCTTGATAGTACCTGTGGAAATTCTGTGTGTTTAGGATGATAAGATTGAGGTTCTATGAAATAAAATACATTTTTCAGTTGTCCCTGTGGTACTATGAGAATATGAATATTTTTAATGAATATGTACAAAACTTCCATTCTGTATTTTATCTAATGCTTACCAGACTGTGTAAGAAAAGAAAGCTAATAACAAAAAATGGAGTATTTTATAGGAATTCAGCACCTTTGGTATCCACAATACAATACTTATAATACATGCATTATAATACAAACTGGCTAGCTTCTAAGTTCAACTAGGAGGTTTTAGTTGCAAAATATTTGTTGCTTTAAAGTTTTTATTTAAAATTTCATATGTGTGACTTTAATATAAAACTACATGCCTATGCATTTTACAAGTAACTGGACTATAGTGAAGAAAAACTGAAAAATATTTTGCTAGAACTAATTCTTCATAACTAATGTTTGTATAGAAAAATGTCCAATTTATTTTTACATACATGAGTAAAAGATTAATAAAACATAAGTAGTGTGTTGTAACAGAGACTAGTCTTTATTTGACTTACAGCTTCTGCAGCATTCGGACTAAGAGGGTGACATGAAATGGCTTACACTGTTAGTATACGTTTTCCCTCCTACTCTAAGGAGGGTCTGGATTTGTAAGGTTTTGCCAACTTGAAATCCTTGTTACAATTACTCCATAGTAATCCTCTAGGGAGACATGGAAAGAGTGTGGGAAGAAATTCTTGTCCTAGTCCATGATTTTGAACTTCAGAAAAATATATTAAGGTTCATTTGCTATTCTTAAAATATCTTAATAATTATGCTGCATTTTCAATATTTTGATAGAGCTTAAAAATCTATAATTAAATATTACACCTATTTAGCCTAAACTTCAGTACCAATGGTAATGCCCAAAAGTAGAACAATGCTGTACAGAATGGATGGCAATGAACCTTGAACAAAAACTAGCAACAATGTCAAAAAGTTTTGATTATAAGACAACAAGGAAGAAATAATGATAGTTATTTTGCTGTTAGTGCACAAATGTTTGTTAAAAATATGCTCAAGTTTACTTAGTGATTACCTAGTAAACCACAGAATATAATCAAACTAGTTCTAGAGTGTGGTGCCTCATCAGACAAAGATACTGGTGTATAGGAGTTAAATTATTAAGCCTCTTTCAAACTGTTGATGCAAATCAGTGGAAGCTAATTAAATGTATACTCCTATTTCTACCACAGTGGAAGTGCTCTGAAGACTTTTTATTGGTGCAGCTACCATGACTACTGAATTTTATTATATATTTTTTCAAGTCATTCTTATTTTTAAAGTTGAATTGCTTACTATTCACAATTAAAATTTGCAGCACTCAAGTCACTAATGAAGCAACTCAATTCAGTTAATTATTGACAAAAACCATGGGATGATGCAGTGCACATGCATTATCAATAAGCATCACAGCATTACTACCTATGTGAGAAATTGTCAAATTATCTGCTATAGGGAATTTGTATTTATCAGATCAATAAGCTTAAAATTGGGTGCTCGACTTTGAAGAGTAGTCCAGATTATGTAGGACAAATTGAAGCCTCCTGTGATTAGTGTCTCGTGAGGAGCACTGAGGATATGAGAGGAAATAAAGTACTGTACATATTTGTTATGCAGGTCACATTGTTTTTTCAGCTTCAAGTAAATAGCTGATTTGGTAAAATTCATATTATTTGTCTGCTGATGCCTCTAAATTTGTCTGCTGATGCCTCTAAATTTGTCTGCTGATGCCTTTTAATTTGTCTTGCCTTTCAAGTTAATTTGGCATGTTTTATTCATCATCATTTATTTACAGCACCAGATTCAGCACAAAATTTAGGGCTTCCAAGTGTTTTTTGTGAAAAGTGAATGATGGTGGAAATTATCTGGTTTATGTTGTTAAAGAGTATTGATTCAAGGCTTGTTGCTTTTCCCTTGGAGATAAATCATGATTTCCTCAATAACTCATTTTTCTCAAAAAAAATTTATGGATATCTTAAGTTTTGGACTAAACCTGGTGTCACCATGACAAAACTAAGGAGTAGCTTATTATAATTACCATGAACTTCTATAAATGGATAAACACAACTAACACAAACTAAATTAGCTTAAAAGACAAAAAATAGGTAGTAAAAGCAGACAGTCTGAAATAAATATTACCAAATTAGCTAATTACTTATAGCTCAAGAAACAATGAGACCAAAATAACAAAATTATATATTACATTTCCTCATAGTTCCTATGAGATACTCAAGTTTAACAAAAATAATTTTTAAACATTTGGAAACTTGAATAGTAAACACTAAAGGCAGAAAGTAAACAAATTTAAAATCTCTTTGTTGAGTTCTATAATTTTCATACCTCTGTAAATGAAATTAGACAAAAAATTCAATTATTCGTTGAAAATTTCGGTCAATAATTATTAATCAAAAACCAGTATAATTAAATAGTAACAGTAAGTTGCTTTGAGCTTGTTAAAAGCTATGGAATGGATATTTTGTATCAAGTACTCAATTTTTTGGAAGAATGAAGAAGAATAAATTTCAATGTAATCTTTTCAGTAAAGTAATCGAGCACTTACAAGAACTTGGAACTATTGTCCAGAAGAATACAGGGTGTGGAGAAAGTTCCCAATCGAAATTATAAATTTGAAATATTCAATTATTTGTTATTTCGACATATCTTAGGTGAATTAATTAAGTCTATTTATATATTCCTGATTGTTAATTCCTAAAATTTTGTTTCCAAATTGGAAAAATGAGCCAACGTGACGCCATCATCCGACCTTATCGTACGTGGAAGTCAAACTCTGAGATGGTTAGACTATTAAAAACAGCTAAATTAACTGTCGGTGATGCAGCTGAACGATTGAAGGAACTCGAAACAGGAGACGATTGTCCTAAGAGTGGACGGCTTCGAATTGCCCGCATACCTGAGAAGATCAAGGCCGTTAAGGAGGAACCCCAAAACAGCGATAAGAAAGATGGCTAAGAAGATGAATATGAGTGAAAAATCGACGAGAACAATAATCAAGAAGGATCTCAATATGTTTCCTTTCAAATTAAGGCATTAACAACTTACTGATCTCCAAAAGCAAAGAGAAAAAGCAAAAGTTCTGAACCGTTTAAAGAGTGTAAAGAAAACAGGGCAACCCTCCAAGGCACCAACTGCTAATGTGCTTGTTCAAGAAGTGAGAAAGAATGGGACAATCTTATCCATCGATTTACAGTTTGATGTTTATTCTAGAGCATTTTGATTATAATAAACATACTAAACATCTCTTTCAGATGGTTCGTGCCAGCAAAGCTCAATCTAAGGTCGTAGAAGCTGCCACTCCTACGCAAGAAACCAAATTAAATGGAAACTCTGAAGCAATGGATATTGATCCTGTAGAAACCGTGGCTCCAATAAGAAAAAGTGCCCGTAACACTCACCCAAAGGTTGCACCAAGCAGCACGGTGGCCAACAGCAAAGCGAGCTCTGATGCTACAGCAAACACTGGGGCCGAGTCGGGCAGTAAGGGGGGAAGAGGTCGTAAGAGAACTGCTGCTGCTGCTGCTGCTGACGCTGACGTTCCACACCAACCGTCCAGCAAGAAAGCCAAGGGTAAATCATGTACAACAGGATAATGTAAAACTTGATTTATTTTAAATTTATTTATACCTGATATATCCAATATCTATCAAAATTGGACGTATATTAATGTTTTCAACACTTGTGGTGCTTTCATTCCTATATTCTGAGTATTATAGTTAAGTGTAAAATGAATGAAACTGAGTAAAATATGTAAAAATTGTGGGTATACTTATGAGTTTTACATAATTACCATACAATATTCTGTTCTTTTCTCAAATGACAGATTAGATGTGAAAAATTTTAATTTGTTTATATAACTTGTATCATTAATTATTAGGGGTGGAAGCAAACTAATTTTAGTAATTTAAGCATGAAGTACCAGTGGCAGCTAGTTCGGTCAAAACAATTTGTTCACTGATATAATTTGAAAATCAATTACTTGAACTACAATACCATGATAGAATACTTTATACTTTGATTGATATACTTTTTTGATTTAAATCAATGGTAGATATTTGAAGAATAAAATGAATGTAATCCTACATAAGAATGGTTCTCTGAACAATTGTTTTACCATGTATTAAGATGTTTTCTTTTATTTTGAAGATGATGGAAAGTCAAGTCATTTATTTCATGAGCACAGCACTAGCCATTAACTGGACTTGGTTTGTATCCAACTCTGTGACGCCTGAGATGAGACGGAAGTAAGAATTAGTGTGACAATACAATGGAGTTACGTTGACAGTGAGCAGCAGCAGCAGTACGGCTCTGGTACATCTCTCTGCTCCTGCTGTGGAAGACGGTGTAGTACTCACTGTGGGTATGGGCGACATAGGGCAGCTCGGCCTCGGCCCTGATGTGGAGGAGAAGACGAGGGTGGCGGTGGTGCCGGGGCTGCCCAGCGTCGTTGCCGTGAGCGCTGGTGGCTTGCACTCAGTCTGCGTTGACGTGCATGGCAAAGTAAGTTTCTTCCTTTTATTCATTTACATGCAAGGAGTTCCACTCTGAGTAAACTTCACTCTGAGTAAACTGTGAATTTTCTATATTCATTGTAATGTTAGTTAAAATGAATGAATTTTGCTTATTATTGACAAAGCTTTGGAATTTTGAATACATGATCACTTGTTAATTGTGATAATTGTAGTCAACTTTAAATCGCTACTCGTATGGTAGCGAAGTATATGTTATGTCGGCTATGGAATTGGTATTCACTGCGTATGTTTTCATAATGCATGTCTATGTGGAGTCCTTCACATCTTCAAAATAGTTGTAACCATGCTCCATGAAGCTACTTGTACTTTTGAGGTGTACCTTTGTGGCAGGGGTGTTGGTTTGGCAGTTCTGCATACACAGCAGGTAAACAAGTCATGATTGTTCAGAAAATATATCGCGCTGGTACAGTCAGCCACACAGTCGGTAGCCAGGTTGATATGTTAATCCATCATATTGGCTCTAAAACTACTTGTACTGAATGACGCTTTTTTCTCAGGTGCATACTTGGGGTTGCAACGACGAGGGCGCTCTAGGCCGTCTCACGTCGTGCGAAGAGGACAATTTCAGTGTGGGCTGTGTGGAGGGCATCGAGGGACGGGTGGTGCAGGTGTCAGCTGGGGACTGCCATACCGCCGCCCTCACGGAAGACGGCCGTGTGTATGCCTGGGGCAGTTTCAGGGTGAGATGTGCTCTGATCGTAACCTGCAATTACACAGATATTACAGTATGCACTCTGTGAGACGCAGCTCTCCATACAGCAGTCACACAGATATTACAGTATGCACTCTGTGTGACGCAGCTCTCCATACAGCAGTCACACAGATATTACAGTATGCACTCTGTGTGACGCAGCTCTCCATACAGCAGTCACACAGATATTACAGTATGCACTCTGTGTGACGCAGCTCTCCATACAGCAGTCACACAGATATTACAGTATGCACTCTGTGAAATACAGCTCTTGAACTCGCATTCACACGGATATATACACAATTCCCTACAATCCCTAAATTTGAACTATCAGTATTAGTTCAACTAGGAGGACTCGATGAACTGAACGTGAAATGATCGTTATTTTTAATTAGTTACTGAAACAATAGTACCATAAACTATAATTTAAGTAAACATTAGGTCTTAACGTAAATTCTGACCTCAGTTTTCAGCTACAGATAAAAAATTTCGAAAAACATTTATTCCTAGTGTTCATGAAGTAAACCTAGTGGGTATAATCTGTATGAATAATTTCGCAAGTTCAACTATGTGTTTAGTATTACCCTCAGAACTTCCAATCTTCTATTGTGTATTACTAGACACGTTATAACACAATGAAGCAGGCAAATTATACTGAGGTTTTACCACCAGCTTAGTCGACTGGTGAGCAAATCTGCTTGCAAGCGGAAAGACCCGGGTTCGAATCCCGCTGCCGACATGGTTGACGCGGCTAGAAATACGGCATGGGACTTGGGTAAACAACCGAGTAATTATCGAAGTAATTATCCGACCCAAGAATGGGCCAGAAGGTTCGTTCCTATAGCCTCATTCTATTCTATTCTATTCTACTCAGGATAACAACGGCCCTCTTGGTTTTCTGGAGAGCGGCACAATCCAGCGCAGCCCGCGCTTACTGTCGACGGGTGGAGAAGCGATCATCAAAGTGACGTCAGGAAACAATCACCTGGCACTGCTGAGTCAGGCCGGTCGTCTGTACACGTGTGGTTGTGCTGAGAGCGGTCAGCTAGGCAGGCTGGCAGAGCGATTTGCCTCCAGAGATCTCAGAAATAGAAATGGCTTCGGTAAGCTCTCAATTTTTGCTATTACTTTCCATGAAAATTTTATTCCTCGTGATTTCAATTCGTTTAAAATTGATGCTCATGATCTAAAGAAAAATTGTCAATTACAGGTATGCTACATTCATTTATAGTAACTAAAAAGAGAACCGCAAAGACAGCCACTTTTAACCACATAATTTTATTGACTAGAAATTAAACAAAACCAGGGAAAACCCCTAAAATTTTTGAACGTTTGAACCTTCAAGGTCATTTTCAACCTCTGGGAAGGTAAAATTCATACAGAGTGTACTGAATTAAACAAGAATACATTTCAGCAAATAAGACCAAAATAAGAATTAAATTAATCATAGGGAGTAAGCGATATTATTCAAAACAGGTTTGTCTCTTAAAATGCATAAATATTCTGAAGTGCGTAAGTCTAAAATACTAGACTCTATCGATGACTTGAAATTTTTCTAATTGAACAGGGGGGCTCGCGCCTCCTCGTTAAATTGAATTAGAAAATATTGTTTGCACGTGTACATGTAACTTTGTATTTTAGCGAGTTCCGTTGAAAGGAGGATCGTCACAGGGTACATTTTTGTTTAACCCTTTCGATACTGATGGTACACATAAGTACTGCTCCAATTTTGCAGCCGTAGAAACTAAACGAGGGCAAAAATTTCACAATTCCCAAATATCCAAAAAATTTCACAATTATGAAAAAATATTTATTTTGATCCACTTCTAAGCTTATATAGACTATAATGAAGCAATTCGAGTGGAAAAATGACAAAAATAACTCAAACCTGATTTACGGTACCAAAAGGGTTAAATGAACTATGTGCATGTATGTTGGCTGGTGTAAGAGTGGGTAATTGTTTAAATGTTCCTTATCCGTCCCTCCCGATACAAATGAATAATTATTTTTTGTGGAATTATTAAAATACAAAGTTTTGTATGATACATGAGGTTATATTATAAATACGTAATGATGCAAATTTGGCATGCACAGAAGTGCTACTACAGCCGGCGCCAGTACGCGCTGTTCGTGTGAGACGGACAGCTGTGAACTTCGATGATGTGTGGGCTGGTGGTGACAACACCTTCGCTCGAGACTCGGCAACGGGTGACATTTTTGCCTGGGGCCTCAACAACTACAACCAACTGGGTGCGTGTGGGTCTCAAAGCTCGATTCCACCTATAGAAAGAATCTCATCTGCCAACTAGCTTGATCAAACACATACACCTATTAGAATCTCTTACTCATATTTCATCTGAAATGAAAAAAATGTTCAAGAATGTAGATACCTAGCATGTTCAGTGTATCGAAGTATCTTACTGATATTAGTGAAGTTGTGTTATCGTGATGTAACAGTGGAATTAGGTCTCGTCAAAGGGCTGTACTATTGCACTTGAGCCAATGCTATACATCAATTGGAGAATTACGTGTTGAAAGGTTAACTCGAGCTATTCAGACAAAATTGAATTATGCACACGAAAAGGGTCAACAATGTATAACCTTCATGTGGCATTGGTTTGTGATCGGGAAGGATACGTTCTGTTGGGTTTATTTTCATTCTACAGAAATTTGCTTTCGATTCTTCTTGCTCGAAATGGTTATTTAAAGTGTACTTTGTTTGGTGTAGTGAGAACTCAGACCATTTTTCCAGGAGGAATTTCCTCTCATCCACGATGGAGGTATGGAGGTGGTCGGGTAAGGATAGGGACAGCCAATAAGACAATCGTATTTCAAACTTAAGGGGGGATTAGGGGTTAGGTTTGGCTAGTGGGGGAGGAGAGTTTTTTCAGCTGCCGGAAATGTCAATATTAAATTTCCAATGTTTATATAAATATTATATAGACGTTGATACGAGCTTTATTAAGTAAACTATCTAAAAGTATTTCATGTTAGAAATTTAACTGGTCGATTTATAATCCATTCTCTTCGAATAAAAACGAACGGCTTCATTTTAGCTTTATTAGTGCTTGTACAATCACTTAATGCAAGTTAGGACCTTTAAACGCGATTTTCTCGAAACTTTCTTGTGGTGAGAGTTACGCTTCAATTCCAATTAATAGTAGTGTTTGAATTGGTAAATTTCATCAGGCGACACTGATAGGGGTTGTCAAAGGCGTTTGAGAATTGATCATTGTTCGTGGTGATTAATTTTATTAAGCTTCTCGCTGGCGGTTATTGTGGTCGCTATTGTTACCAAAAAAACTGGAAAACGTGTGACCTGAGGTTCCACAAACTGCCCACCTCGGGGAAAATAGTGTCACCAAAGTTCAGGGTATCAATGCATGTTGGCCTGATCCTTTTCTCCCATAGAGATGCAAAACTGCTGCAACAAATATTTTTAATTGAATTATTACTCATTCTACTATTATCTCATTTAATTCATCTTGCATTCTTTCCCTTCCATGTTCTGAGAAATGACATTAGATTTGATGAAGGAAAGCTAACGTAGCCTGTTGTTTTCGGTATTAGTGCTTAAATTAATGAAGCTTTGTTCAACAGGCGATCCTGATACTTCTACCAAGTTTCAGCCTCTGCTTATTAAGTCAATGAAGGACAAAAAGTGGAAAAAATTCGCGTGCGGACAGCATCACGGGTTAGTCTCTATAATACTCCTGTCTTTCAAAGAAAGTGTGTCTATTATTATTGTATTCGGCATTTGTGATGCAACTAAAACGTAATGAAGATAGTTTTGTGGCCGATTCAAACGAGTTGAGAGGTGTTCCCTTGAGTACGCGTATATGTTGCGTTTTCTGTCATCATTGCTAGTGTGAGGTATCTAACTTCAGTACTCCTCCAGAATCTTGAATGCAAAGATAAGCGTTTCCAATAGTATACTCAAAATCTGTGCCGGTATGTGCAGTTAATTTCACTCTATTGCCAATACCAAACTCTTCGATACTTACCCTGCTATGCATGCTAGTAACCCTGGTCTTTTGGGAGGGCAGGTTGGGCCTGGACAACTCGGGGCGCGTGTACTGCATGGGACGTCACGACTACGGCAGGTTGGGGCTGGGTGAAGACGTTAAGCAGGACGCCATCCTGCCCACAGTTCTGCAGGCCATCAAGGAGCCTGTCGTAGACATCTCCGCCGCGGGTTGTGTGTCCGTAGCAGTCACGCAAGACGGTCAGCTAACTTTCTGTCTAATCTGGGTTCTGTTACTCTAATTCCATTGGCTTGTTCTGATACTTAACGAGATTGTGGATTTCTTCCAGAAGTGAATATAGCATGATATTTCTGTTTTGTTTTGCGTCCTGAAATGTGATGCGTTCTATTTAATGGACTTACGGATTTTTGAACATAATTCGTGAAACTGAAAACTGAAGTAGCTTTGTATTTGGTAAATACCTGGTTTGTGATTTTAAATTTATGCAATTTCATTTCTGTGAAAGTGTGTGGTAATATTTGTTGCTGTGCTTAAAAAATGGTTCAGAGAAAAAAAGGCGAGGTACTAGTACAGTTTTGGGTGACTATGATTTTAACTTTTTTGTAGAGCTGACGTTTCATGATTTTATTCTTTCTGATGATGTACTAAAATTACTACGTTTGAAGATTACGAACGATCATTTAAAATCAATTTTTATCACCTCTTAGTAACTTTTAGACCCTGAACTATTTTCATTCTACGTAAACGTATAAATTTCGGATCACCTTTCACATACACTTTCCCTGTTTGTAAATTAATAGTCCTCATGCCGTTCATTGTCTAAACGAACTTAACTCCAGACGGTCGACTCTCCCGCGAGGCCTACTTTCGTGATAGCTCATTTATCATGATATGAAATTGTGCGCTTCCAACTACGTTTCTTAAAGGTGTCAAATAAATTATTACAAAATTTCTTTCTTGCAAACTGAATGACGTTATTTCTTAGTAGGCAGAATAGAAGTCAATACATATTGTCCTACAAACTTCACTGGTATTTATGATAGTGTTTTGTTTACTTAGAAGAGCTAAACATTCAACTCGTAACGTGATTTATTTTTGCACAGGTCTTGCGTATGGCTTCGGTATGGGAACCTCGTCACAGATGAGTCAAGGCAATGACGAAGACTGCTGGGAGCCTACAGTGTTCACAGGCAAGCAACTTGCCGACAGGAAGGTTGTGGCAGTGAGTGTTGGTGGTCAACATTCGATGGTGTTGGTTGTGCCACGCGCCCAAAAATAAATAGGACTTACTTAGCTAATTAGGTTTATGTGATCTTAGGTTACAAGTTCTAGAAATGTGGATACATTTTCGTTTGTGTACGGAGTTCATTGAGTAGGTCTTGTTAAAGGACCTGTTACAGCCACATGGGCATGATAAATCTCTCTAGCTCAAGTCTTCCTATAATTTTGGTGCTCATGGAGTTGAGGCTGTTGTTCAGACTACGAGTTCGGCATCATTATGCAACTATTGTGGTGCAGCACCCTTTATTTGCTACTCTAGGTCTTAATATGAAACAAAACAATTTTTAAGCTGTATTAGGTGTTGCGCTATAATTGCCTTTCATTAATTGTCTATGTACAGCAAGCCATGAGCCCGTCAAAGCTGTAATTTATAATATTTTACCCTGTAGAAATCTTACATATAAATGTTCATCATATTTCAGAATGAAGATGTAAAATATCTCTGCTCGTATCTTATTGTGAGGGATTAACACTTTTTATTTGCACAGTAAGCTAAGTTGAGTTCGAAATTTTTTCGTTAAAGCGGAAAGAAATTTCAAATTCTTTGTTCAGCTATTGCGACAATCGAGTTTTTTCTTCGACTTAATTGCTTATACAAATCGCTCGTGTTATTGTGGCGTTGGCAACCGCAAAGATTTTATTTTTCTGGTGTAATGCCGGTTGATTAGTTTCCTTGAATGTATTTCTGGCCTTTGCAACTGCAGGTGCTTGCAGTATTAATGCCTATACATGCGTGGTAAACCAGTCTTTCGTACCATGTTTTGAAGAGGGTATCCGGTGGGAAATCTTGGCTCAAACGCGATACTATGTATGAAGAGTAGATGTTCACTATACATTCACCATTACTGAAGCTCAGTAATTGCTAAAAACAAATATATTCAACTTTTCGTACTGAAGTCATTTCTATGTAAGTATTTATTGTAGATTGTACACAGCTGGGAAATGTTTGTGGTTATGTAGTGAGCGTGTGTGTGTAGCTAGATACTACTGTGTATTTCGTTCATCCGTTGAAGAGGTTTGCCTCGCTTGGACGAGTTTTACGTCATTAGTGCGAGTAATGCAAAAGAATTACTGCAAGTTTACTTTAGGTTTTACGTGCTCTGAGCAAGTTCTGTATTTGTGCGTGTGCTGACACCAATAACTATAATTGGAGATGGATATATGCGTAGTTTCCACGTGACGAACCAATTGTGATCCTTCAGTAAAATTAGGTGTGAAGATTTTCAATTCACATCAATAAATATGGCTGTGTCTACTTGACTCAGAGGGTACTTTCATTAGGGCGTATAAGTGAAATAAATTGGGTTTTGGGAAGAGAAACAAAATGTTTTACAATACATTTACACGTTATAAAACAATATTGAAATGTTTTAAGCTGTCCGACAGTATAAAAGAAACGAAGCGCGAAGGATAAGATACTGTACCTATAACACACTTCTGTTTTACCTTAAAATTAAAGGTTGGTTCGAACAGAATTGTTTTTTATCTCAACTCAAACGTCAGCCGTTTCAATTATCTAGGCCGAAATGGCGCTGTGATCTTCTAAAATGAAAAACAAGCTAACGAGCGAAGGCCTTTAAGGTGCTTGCCTCCAATAAACTTTGACAATATCGGCAACAATAAAATAGGAAAACCGTAACATAGATTGATAAGGTAACGCTCTTCACAAGAGGTACTGTTCATGTAAACCCTGTAATGCTGAAACACTTCAATAATAAACTCGCGTGAGCATAATGGACGAGAAATACATCGGTAATTGGAGAAGCTGTGAACTGATAACTGATTCTAAAGAAATAATGAGGAACAAACAGGCTAATACTAGAACGCACATAAAAAATACTTACCAATAATACTAAGAATAACAATGGTGAGAACTGCAAAACACGAACGTATGTACAGCAACATCAACTCAGTAAATGAAAAGAATTGAAAGATTTACTAGCGAACTAGGCAAGCATGATCATTGCTCGTTCACTGTGTAATCTAGCCAGCATGCGGCTGATGAGCGAGCAGAGCATTACCACACCTGCGAAAGGGACCATCGGTGGTCCGGGCACCGGTAGGGACTCAATATTACAGAGCCTTCCAGTGACTATGTGCACAAAGAAAAGATTTGCACCGGTTAGGTAATCGCAGGAAACGTGTTAACAAAAACATATAGTCCTACGGAAAGTACAGCGACACATTTTCGAGTACGGGAACAGGCTGACCGAGAATAACCTAACCTTATAGAACACGTCTCAAGGAACTAGAGGTTAATGATCAAAATATTGTGCCGAAAAAATGAGGCCGAGACAGGGATGCAAAGTTACATAGGATGGGGTTGATTAAAGCACACAACACTGGAAGCCATAAAAGCTAATGTTAGTAAGACACTCACTTAAACTGAACACGATAAATGAAAAAACAGGCGAGTAAGGCTAGGGGAAGCGAGAGAGAGAGGCAACAGAATCAAGTTATAGTGGACACTTGATCCATGAATCAAACTCGAGCACGCCTCGTGGTGGTGGACGTTGTGTCACAAAACGGATACAGAACGACGCAAAATCACAACACGTACAACTCAGAAATTCGTACTGAAAATCCCCACCATAAAACGATCACGTGTGTTCGCAGTAAAATTAACGACAAAATTCAGTTTGTGAATTGAGCAACACAAGGATCAAACAGAATGAGAAAAAGAAAGTGGATTAAGAAGAGGCAACAATCAAAGGTATTAGCATCTATCATTTATTTCTCTATTTATTATTGGTGGTCATGAGATGTGAGCTAAGTGGTGAAGTCGCCTCATGAGCAAGAAGGGAAACAAAACGTAGTATACACACACACTTAAGATATCGGTTAAGGCTAAGTAATTAATTATTACAAGTGAGGGTAATAAGTTAAGGCTGGTTCAATGCCAGCAATGCCCTCCGGAGAGGCGTCGCTACCAACAGCCATCACAGATCTGGAGGAAGAGGCATTTCTCAAACGAGCACCAAGAGAAAGTTCCCTGGACGATTTTTGGAATGATCTTGCATGATTTCTCTGATTGGTAACCCTCCAATGCTTGTGTTAAAGTCATACAGGACCGCACATGAAATAGCAAGTTGTTCTTTCCTGTTTATTTTCTAGCAGTAGTAACTGGCATTAAAAAATGGCAATCATTATAGACAACGAACTCCAACGTTGGGGAAACAATATAGTTTGACTCGCTTTGAAATTATTTCAACTAAGATGCTTGCTGTAGTGCAATGAGCTTCTGATAACAGCAAAAATATAAATAAAATATAAAGTTTAATTTCGAAGGCCACGTCAGTACCTTTCTTCTGTCAATTTCGTTAGCAACACAGTAAAATAAAATGCTGACTGTGTTCCACACACAACCCATCTACGCTCAAACCTGATTAACGCTAAAATTCCTTTCCATGTGATCATTAACGATCACTGGTAAACTATTCAAGTATCACTTATATATATATATATATATATATATATATATATATATATATATATATATATATATATATAATATATATAAAGCATTGCAAGCATCTCGAAATCAAACGGAATACGAACAATTGGAAGAAAATCCATATTCCGCATACGGGACGGGATTAACAAACAAGCGGGAAAGATCACGTCCAAGTAACCAAGTGGGAACTTTCAAATGGTGCCCAAAAAAATCGTTACCTTAAAATTTATGTTTTACTATTATTACACCCAAGAGTTGGCAGGCTAATAAAATACAGAAAGTCCTCCACGTAACACATAAATATCTCAACGAGGTCTCATCAGCGTGCTTAGTGTTTCCAACTTGGGGCGCGTCTTAGCCTCCGATTTAGCACCTCGTTAACGTCAATTCGCTGAGTCACGACTGTTTGAGAAGTTTACCTTCGAGTCCTGCATTAGGAGCTCATGCACGAGTACAGTTGTGAGCTGGCCTGGGTAGACAGACATACCCTGTGAGCCAGACATTTCTTAGCGTAATTATTATTACGCTATTTTTCAACACGATGAGCTTCGTCCCGTTCATAAATCCTGATTGACAATCCGTACTCATCAAATTGACTAAGACAAATACTACACACGCGATTCTCGTATTTGCCAGAACTCACGCCTCGAAATGCTGTGACCAAAGCACGGAAATAACGCATGCCCGCTGCTGTCTGTCTACGGCACATAGCGATTACTAACCCAAATGTTTTGTTTATTGCACTTTCATTGTCACAATCTAAATAAATTGGTCATAGTAGCTGTTTTACCCAACCTCCAACATTGGAAAACATCACTAAAAAAATTCGATTACAAACTTGAGACCGCAATACAAAGAGAACAAAGTTTGAGACTGAGCTAAGACTATTACTTTCAGAAACTTCTAAATACGAACTAAATTAAGAGTGACGAAGTCTTCGTATTTGGTAGGATCACTATTCAAGGGAATCATAACTCGCTGTCTTTAGATCCGCAAAGAATACCCGCCCAGAGGCATAAGCTCTCAGTGCAGCATTTGAAGGAATGCTTGAAAACGAAGCCTACGCGGCCCAAACACCAGGTAAGCACGAGCACCGGTGTACTCCCGAGACCACTTTCAAGGTGCCCTCACATTTTCTATTCAACAACCATGTGCCGAATGTTACACTAGAAAGCTTATTTAAGCAGGTGCTGACGGTAACAAGAGTACTAGTTTTCGAGTACGTTATTCTGTATAGTTTGCTGCCAGTTCCTTAAGGTAGAATATGAGATGCCTAAAATTCGTCCTAGATATTTTATACAAAAGCAAAAAATCAGTAGCCATATTTCAAATTTAGTACAGCATGAATAAACATGGCACAGTAAACTCCTCTGCACAAAAAAAAATTGCAACAAACTTCCATAAGTTTTGAGTGAAATTAGCGTGAGCAACGAGGAAGATCAAGTTCATCGGATGACAAAGACAATTAATACTCAGGTCACCAAATCTCAACACGCGCCATCAGAGACTCTTGATACTTTTTCTTTCCGTACAACGTAGACACAAATGAGTCTTTACATAAAAACTACCATATAATCAAATTTGTTGGCAATTAAATCACCATCAAGCAAAGTGATGGCATCAATTTAATTTCACTCATTTTTCAAATGAGAACTGTATTTTAGGAAAAAATGGTGTTGTCTTCAAGTTTACTGGAAACCAGCAATTTCATCCTCATTGAAATTCTGACGGTTGCTTCTATTTCACTATTATTAAACTAGAAAAAATTGCAACAGAAGATATTTTCGTTCAAGAAATTTATCAATAAGCAAAAGCAAAGCATGCTGTATCCTTCGATGTAGATGAACTTTCCACGTATGGGACAAAGAGAAATTCAATCGAAATAAGTTTACGGGCGCAGGCAAATTAGACGAGTTTTTCTAAGCCTTGAAATATAATTTCTGATACGTCAGAGTTCAATAGTAGTATTTCAACTAGCAATCAAATCAGTACTAATTTAAGTTTCAAAACACAACTATGATAAAGTATAGCTGGACAGGCTCCGGCACAGTTAAAAACAAAGTTTATTAACCATATCAAAAAGTATATATATAAACAAATCAAGAATTACGAAACATATCGCACATTAGCTTGAGTTAGGGCAGTCGAGGGAAATGTTTTACAGCAACTGGAAATTAACCATTAAATTGGCCAGCTGTCGTCCACCTTTAGAATGGCTAACCGTAACTGAAAACGCATGGATTCAAGCAACGCAAGTTTCTGATTTTTTCTTTGGAAATTAACGGCGTACTGGAAATTCTTTACGTGTACCGTTGAGTGGAAGGAGGGCAAAGTAAGCTCAGTAGAGAGCCGCTTGTAAGGAGAAGCAAGCGTTCTTCCGAGTGTTGGCAACAAGAAATGTAGAACTCGAAGTTCGAAGCTCAACCAAAACATTTCGCGGAGATAAATTAGCAGCTATTAATTAACACACTCGTAGATCATACGTAGCCTAACTATATACAAACTAGATCCTCGAGCGCTAACAGGACCTTTAAAGCAGGCCTACCTTAACTGAAACAATAAATTAAAAGGATCGAAATTTTAAATAAATAAAAAGAATTGCTAAACTAGAGACGATAAACTAAAGCTGGTCTCCATATTTTGATCATCGTGAGGTACGGGACAAAAGCTTGACATAAAAGATACAGTGGGAAGCACAGAGTCCCAGAACTTCAGAGAGAACTAATTTTCTTCAAGTCATAAGAGGCGAGTGCAGGAACACGAAACTGACGCCCGCACAACTCGACACGAGAATATAAAGAACTTCAAGATAGCTAAGCTATCAGCCAGACTGAAAACAGAGGAATGTGCTGGGTAGCAAACTTTACTTGGTTTCAAACATCGAAACACAGGAAACCATTCTTCTATCCTCTCGTATTTCTTGGCTAGTCGCATGAGGGCGGACCATGTTAAACACCGGCGAGGAGCTCATGCAGTTCTGTACGATAGAAACTAAATCAAAGTTCATCACATTTCATCCGACTCATTTATACTAGAAAGTAGCACACACGTTCACATAAGTGTTCTATAGCTTTGATATGACCAAGTTTCAAAATCTGTAGCACACTTCCGTACCGAGAGCTATTGAGTGATCGAGTGGAGAAAGCTCCAAGCAAGTCCAGAGTTTACATCAACGAAGCCCTGATCCGTAACGCTGATTCTTCCACGGCACAACAACAAAAACTCTTTTATCGCCCAAAATTCTACGCTTACTGATACGAAAACAGTTTTGTTGTGAAACACTTTAACGGGAACGCTTTTAATTCCGTTGACAGCCCTCGAAATTTCTGAGCAAACGAACAAAAACATCTCACAGCAGAGTTATTTAGTGACAATTTGAGAATCAGGGTATAGAAAGAGAACCTACGAAATGAGAACTAGAGATAACGAAACTAACTGTTATTCATCCGACAAATTGATATGAAATGAGTGTTCGAGCAGGGATTCCCTATGCGAGTGGCCTAATGCGCATGTGTTGGGCGTGCATGCTCGTGCACTCTTCAGCAACTTGGACGAGTGTTCCCTTCGTAAGAAGTGTTTTCCCATTACAATGCACTGAACGTATGAACAATTATAAATATGCATGAGTGCTATGAAAGAACTCAACAATCCGTTAGAATTGCAAAAGTGCGCGCACGAAAACAAATTAGTGACGATTTCCAAACTTGAATATGATTGCCGTCGCCTGGCAAGTGATCACAGCAAGAAATTTTAAACAATGTTATCGCAATATTTGGCCCCTAAATAATAGCAATTTTTCCGAATTAATCATGCAAACAAATTGTGTTCCTTACTTTAAATTTCATATTAATTATAAAGGCGAAGTGGCAACTGCACAAGATATCAAGCTGCTTAACAAGACATAAGAAAAAATTGTACCTAATTCTTTCCCACATAGTGCGTACATCAAACAGAAAATAATACATTTTTAAATGAAGCATTCCATAATTCAGGTATACGTAGATGCAAGAACCTAAATTACACGCGAATGCAAACTCAGTAGCCCTTTCTCTGTTCATTGAACTTCGGTTACTTGGCAAATATCCATTCTTTTGAGCTGCAAGTACTGAAATTCACACATTCAATTTACTGCGTTTAGACTCGACTATTACATCAATAAGAAAAATAATGGTCTGTTTTAATGAATTCGAGTTTGCACCAAAAGTTCTTTTTTGACATGGTCAGTTTTAATCAATAACATTTAATTATAAACATTACTTCCGAAACACGCTTTTTGATGCCTGCAAAGGTTTGCCACAATTAAGTAAATGTTATTCTAGTGCTTCCTGAAACATGGAAAAATAATTATGAAAAATGCAAGTTCAGACAACGGTCTTTGACAAAGAGCAACTAACCACAGCTCATGTTGTGAATGATACTGTGGACTAGGGTCACATTGCAAAGCATTGCTACGAAGACAGAACTTCAGGAGCCAACAGAAAAAAAAATCATTCTTTACAATCAGTCAATTCTTCACCCCAAATTCAAACCACATTTCTCATTGACAAGTCATGAAGAACAAACAATATTTCAGACTTTTAACCTGAGAAGTACAGAAATTCATCACAAACAGCATATCACACACCTAGGTGAGCTGCATGTTCTTCCACTATCACTTTAACGACTCCCGAAGCGTTGCGTAAGCAAAATGTAGTTCTTGCACATGAGTGGTCCATTCATTTCCATGAAGTTCAACAAATTTTCAACACTCGTAAGTATATAGTAAGCCAAATTCAAACAATTCTACAGCGCGAACATGAAGGGGAAATTAAAACAAACAGAAGCCATCAAGTCGAGGAAGGTATTAAATCCAAGTAATCCCATACATTCATCAATATTCCAAGTTTTCGGCGCGAGGGGGGATAACAAATTCTTCCCGTTTGCGCAAAACAACGGAACAAACAACAGCGCCATCTCGCCTCGCACCCCCAGCCAGCACAAGTTGCTAAGCATATTTTGCAGTGATGCAGCATTAGTTTGAACGTTACTTCACAATTGAAGGAAGGGAGATAGACCGGTAGTGCCTGACCGTTGTTGAATACGCCCGCACAATGTTACATTGAGTACTGAGGCATGGCAGATACTGATTGACAATCCAATATCCGGCCAACGGTGATAAGGTACTTTCAGATCTTGAAATTGACCGTGGCACTGTTCTCTCGAGTCTGGAGAGGGATTCATCAACAGCTAGTGACAAAAATGAAGAAATAGAACTGATCTCTCTTGTCAGTTCAATTGTTAGCAACTGAACAAAAGTGAACAGAGGATGCAGTTACATGGTAGTTGTAAAGATAATTATCCTGACGGTCAGTCTGCTGTTTAGTTTCTCTTCGATGGTTCAACAATTATTAAAATTCTGAGGAATAATTTTGGATAGCTGAATTAAAATTCAGTACAACTAATTTATTCTGTTGTACTATTAAATAGAAATGTTTTATTAAGTTAGCGAACATTAAAACTTCATTTGCTTTTCATTCAGGGTTCAATTATCCCTTCAAAGATTACTCGTGCCAGTCATTTTTAGTTATATAAATGCAGCACATAGAATAAAAATGCGGCACTCGAGTCTGAAGGTTGCCAATTTTCGAATGCCAACTGTAACAAAACAAAATTACTGTATAAAAACCGTGTTTTTCTTAGTCTTGACACTGTAGCCACTGTTGGAGTAATTGCAAAATGGCAGTTACCAGCGAAACGAAACAAAAAATAATTTTTAAAGATTTTTGTATCAGCATTTTCTACGAATCTTGTGCACAGTACACAGCCTCTTCGACAGAGCAAAATGAAAGGCTCGCTCACCAATACCACCCTGCATACAATCTTCCGCTACTCGCACGTTGTGACTTTGTCATCTTTGACGAAAGCGAAGTCCCCAAACTATGCTGACCTGAAGCACACTGCATGCACCCCTTCTCTCGAAGTGTCAGACAGAGTACCTACGTACACTCTAAAACAGCCAGATTCTCATGATAGGGTTTAGAGCAATCTCTACGAACGCACCACAAACTTCGTGTTGTAATTCAAGGAAAAAACAGAAAAGAAATAATTAGAAAATTTAGTTTGTTCTTAAGACGTCGAAAACATTTTCTTGAACCAGCGTAAGCATCAGTTTTGCCAAGTAAAAACAAGAAAATGTAGGCACAAATTGCCAATAACAACGAAATAAGTTTGTTAAAAAAAAGTCTAGCAGTTCTTGATGCAATTGTCAAGGTATCAGGAACCAGGAAGTCTCGTTGGCGATGCAAATGTCGACCGACACATGACCACCACTCAAATTATCTACCAATTTATCATAAAATCGTTAAGAAAGCACTTGGCAGGGTAAATATCGTCATTATTAAAACTGAGCAATGATGTGTGTGCAAAATGAGAACTCCTTTATCTATTCATAGATCTGCTTGGTGCTCCAAATATATATGTATATATATATAAGTAGTACAAGCACGTCAAATTGTACACTTTCAGTCCACCATTCGAATCTAAGTCAGTATACCTCCGTGCCTACAATTAAAATACATAATACTTCAAATTTTTGGCAAAACGATACATATCTTTACTAGGTATTTTTTCGATATGGGCTTATTTTGCAAAAGATTGCTGCAAAATCAGAAAATGTATGGGGCCCACCTGAGCGCACTCTATAACAGGAACACTCGCATGATACAGTCGGGCTTCCATGACACGGGGTTAGGAGAGCAATTCACTCAACTACCACACTTTCCATTCTAGTTATTTGATTCAACCTCTGCCCTCAAAACTGCTCAGTTTCATCTGGGCAATATTGGATACCAGCACGCATCAAGTGACTAGCAGTATGCATACTGAGCAGCTTTCACTTGTTTGACAGTCAACTCAGGAGCTGGTTGAGCTACCTTGTCGAGTTTTTCCTCAAGTTTCCTTATTGGGAAACCATATTAGCTTCTTTTCTCTCCTCTAGTATCTTTCATAGAATATGGCCGACCCAAAATACGGGCGCAGAAATGAGTTTACAGTCGAGTATGTTTCTTTTCTGCTGAGATGGTCTGCAGTTTAGAAAAATAATCAGTCTTTTATATGATTTCGAATATTTTCGTACCTTAATTTGGCTTGTGGATAGTCCTAAAGACTTCAAGTCCACCCCTCACTCAACCGTCTCAAGATACTAAATAACTTTTACAAAGCTTAACCAGCTAAACGTCTGCTACGAGTTTTTTCAGAAATCTTCATTGAAAAGAACATCACTGAAATGTGCTGTATTTTCAAACAATTGTTTACATAAGCTGCTTCGGACAATCCTCGTCGTTGATCCCACATAAAGTCGCTCACGAGTAACATTTAGCAACTACAGCACATTACAAAATGTGAATGAGAAGACTGTGAGGAGGAGCGATTCAGTCCTGTTCGAGGGCTGTTCGTGACGGGTGTCTGTGTTAGCTTTTATCAAAAGCAATTCTTTTTTCTCATTAAATTTGCAGTTTTTTTTTCATTTTTTTAGGTCGAATTCCCAAAAATGGTTAACTATAAGAAACGCAGGATTCTTGAAATACAAATAAATGATGTACAGTTGTATGCTGTCATAATACTGAGTCATATGAAGATAATTCATAATGATCACACAGTAATTTTAGCGAAGTAGAAGACTCTAATGAGAACAATTGAGCTGCCATCAGGTTGGGCTTTACCATTGGGTGAAAGAGAATTTAATGCATGCTTCATTAATTGCCATAAGAACCTTTCAAATTAAGGCTCATAAACAAAACAAAAGTTATGAAACGAACTTAGTCAAAATTATTTGCCGTAAACACGTAGCGTTTCAGAGAAGGCACTCGCTGATGTGACTGTTGCTCGACAGGTTGTTAGCCTTTTTCGAAACAATAAAAGAAACGAGCTCGTCAAAATTCGGGTCCTAACAAAGACTGAGAAGCAGCAGGGGATATGAAAGCTTCTGGAAAACTGCCTAACATCCAGACGTGACTGAAGTCAAAAATTACATTATCCCGCAACCGAAACTGTTGACTACGACTGCCACATCTCATTCCTCGCTATTCCTGTTATATAAAAACACTAAGTAAATTAAATAAGAGCCATGAAAATCTTTAGCTAAAAACAAGGCAGCGAACTGTTCAAGCGTTCTATTAAATAAAATGATCGCAAAGCGGCCAAAACCTCACAGCGTTAATGTTCGTCGCAAAGTAAAATAGATCAGCCCTATTTAGGGCAAGGCAATAATAATTCGAACTCCTAATCGTATTCTCAAGAGTTTCAAGCCAGACTATTGCCATGCCAAGTTACGAAGCCAATATACGACACATGAAAAATTTCAACATTACTTAAATATAGAACCTCAATTCGTCAAAGATCCTCCCATCTGGACAAATAACGAGCAACACGTAAGCGTTCGGCATTGTAATTAAATAAACAATTGCTTACTTTTCCCAAGCTCGTAATACCCTTCAAGAAATGCCATCACAATCATTACGTCACCACTCGTCCAACAGACTCGCTGACACGAAAAATGTGTCTCTTTCTATATAAATATTAAGCACTGCTAACAGTTCTCGCTTAATTCTGCTACACGGGTCATATTTTGGCATCCAATTCGGCACTACCATCAGCACATCAAAAATACACAAGCTTTGGCTCATCAGCAGCTAAAGGATATCCTACGTGTACGTAATACGGATCTACAATATAATCTCAAGCAACATGGATGCTAACTTATTGATTCAATATGACCATTTTTTTATAATCTGCGGCCATGATCAGTCGTTTGAAGTTGAAAGTGCAGTTGATTTCCACAGCTTAACCTTTCAAAATTCTTGATTACTAAATTTTGATCTATGATCTCGCATCTATTCCACTTTTGAACTATGTATTCTTTTGAAAAACAGGAACGATAGGCGCACACACACGTACACACACAGCGAAACTATGACTACCTCGAAAGAAATAACGGCGCTGTTCAGGGATGAACCAAACTACTACTCATGGGTTTGATATAGTACTTAAGGGTGGACTAGTAGACCATTATTTAAAGGTGGTTATTTATTTAGTTGAAGCAACAGTCTTCATCATTAGGCCACAAAGAAGGAGAAAACGCTATTAATATTTTTAAGTTCAGGAGAAACCATCGTCTACATCTTCCATGTCGTCTGAACTATCGTCGGAGTCATCTGATACGAGATCGATGGGGGCAAGTTTAACTAGTTTTTTGTTAGATCCAAAGGGAGAGTCTCGTCTTTTGCGCTTCGTGAACGAAGGAGGTGAATCGAGGAACTCGTCATCAACGAAAGGAGGAGGGCCCACACCAGGCTCTTCTTCTTCTCCCTCATCATCAGCAAAGAAACCTGGCGGGCGATGGCGGACGTCGCGGTTGAGGAAGCTATTGGCGTTGCGCCTAGCCTCTTCCTCCGCTGTGCGCTCCTTAGAGAACTCCTTCACGAGCGGATACACGTGTTCTATGGCAGCCTGCACGTTCGCGATGCTGGGCGCTGCACACCACACCAACTACTTAGTCCAACACTATAATACAAATAAATAAATTATCTGAAGTCAGCAATGGTTTGAGTCCATGAGACAAACTGCATGCAAATAGAAAGTAATTTAGAACAAATATCGTCTCTAATACAAATCAGACTATTTGACATTGATATTTCCTTTGCAAGCAACAGACCCTTCAGATAAATGAACTAGAAAATATTTTAGAAGTATTAAACTCCGATACCATTGTGAAAGAACGATCCAACAAGCAGAGCAAAAAGTGAAAACAACTTCTGCTCAACATAATGTCAACATGCACTGTTCGCTGATAAATTTGACGTCGTAGTCAAACAAACTGGATGCATAGCACGTGCCCCTAAAAAATCATGCATGCAATAACAATTTTTTTTGGACAACTCCATTCACCGCAACTGACACTAGAAATCGCTCAAGTTGTACAATATTTACTCGTAATTAGTTGTAGTCATTGATATGATGCATGAAATTAAGATCAACTTGAGGCAAGGATAAAAAAGTGTAGTGTCTTTACTGAATGAGATCTTATTAATAAGCCCTTGATGACTACACAAAAAAACGTTCTGGTACACTGCACAACACACCTCACAGTTCTGGTACACTGCACAACACACCTCACAGTTCTGGTACACTGCACAACACACCTCACAATCTGTAGAGTAAAATGCTTAGTACTGAAATACACTCGTGAAGTAAATACACTCGTTTATTTCATACTGAGAATGAGTCAAGACCAAAATGTTCTAATATCAAGTTTTTCTGAGCATCTAAATCGTAAAAATTGACTGGCGGTCAAATAAGTTGGCTATTGAGTTGCTGAGTGACTCAGGAGCACACAACACAGCGTCCCAGCTCTAGACTTCACACACAACACCTCATAATGGCCTAGCCAGACACGTGCACTGCTCACAGCCTTATTAAGCATCCATCTACAACCTCCCTCGACCAGCTAGCACGACCGAGCCATGCACAGCCAAAAGGAAACATGACTCACCTGTGACAGTGATGCTCCCTGTTGAGAATATCTTAAGGGTGGCTTTGGGGTGCGGAATTCTGTAAGTGACGCCAGGATGCAACTCAGGCTCGTAGCTGAAATGTAGAGGCACATGTCAGTACACGGGGCACAGTAACTACAGGGACTGTAGCGCTCTTCTATGTTCAGGTAATAGGAAGCAGCACTGAATTACTGAGGTAGAAGTGGGCATTGCATGCACGTACTCCATTAGCCCTCAAGTAACTGGAGAATACAAAAAAGAAAGAATCGTTATATAACCCAAAGCTTCAAGTTAATCTTCGTGTTTGAACTAAGGCACGACCAACACACGACGCTTTATGCCTACGACCTGCGGAGAGAATTATAGAACACTGTGAAGTCGAAAAAAATTATTGAAGGCAATAGTGAAAAATTTATGGATAAGGAACAAGGTGAATAAGGCAATTTGTAACTACTAAGATAAACCAACCCTTAAAAACTTCTTTCAAAGCTATATAATGAACCCTGGATAATATATTCAGTATTTATAACCGTTAAACTTCTGATGGGGAAGTAAAGAGATGCTTGTCAGTATCCTCCCTAACTGAATGTAGCCACTACCGCAACACCAGTGTCTGCCAGATGTTGCATTGGTAACAGCGCAACACCTGAGCCACGCATGAAGTTGCAGTGGCAACAACGAGACACCTGTCAACAAGCGATGTTACAGTGGTAAAATAAAGCCTAAGCCTTGCAAGATGCTGCAGCAACAACACCTGAGACTCCCAGATGCTGCAGCAACAACACCTGAGACTCCCAGATGCTGCAGCAACAACACCTGAGACTCCCAGATGCTGCAGCAACAAAACCTGAGACTCCCAGATGCTGCAGCAACAACACCTGAGACTGCCAGATGTTGCAGTGGCACCAACAACAGCAGAAGGGTGGAAGGCGCACACTAACCTGGCATTGCTGCGGTGGGCACGGGAGAAGGGCGTGATCTTTATAGCAAAGGGCATGGTGCAGGTACCGAGCACGTTCACCACACGGAAGTTCTTGAAGCGAGTCTTGCAGCCGAGCTTCTGCAGGCAGCGGGCAACACGCCTGGCTGCTGTGCGCGCCTGTACTTCTGATGTCGAACCTGCAGTGCAACACGGTGTTAGTAATGCAACACGGTGTTGGTGGTGCAACACGGTGTTGGTGGTGCAACACGGTGTTGGTGGTGCAACACGGTGTTGGTGGTGCAAC